>CM076584.1:467858922-467918262 GCA_034641835.2 Pinus albicaulis | reverse complement strand
CCTTATTAAAAGGGTTGTTACGCACCAACTACAACAAAAGGTATTCCATTGGTGTTAGGTCCCTATATCACTAGTATAGTCCCTTATTATTGTTAGTGTAACCCCCTTATTTTTATTATTGTACCCTTGTAACCCCCATTTTGTTACTATTGTGCCCTTAAATTATTATTGTTAGGTCGGCTAGGATTACATTGTGGCCCACTAGGATTACATTATGGCCCCATGGACTCCTATATATAGAAAGGAGGTTTTGTAAATTGTATCATCCAAGATTTTCTCATTTATGTAATGTATTGGAGATTTCCCCCTCGAAGTGGCTTATTTCTAAGGCATTTATATCTCTTTTCTTCTATTTTTGGAGCTGGTTACACAACATTTGGTATCAGAGCTTTGGATTCTAGGGTTTAGCTGCTCCAAACAGGTCATCGTGGAGTTTTCGCTATAAATTGTTTTCTACAAAGTTTTAGAAGCTGACATTTTTAGGGTGTGAAGCCGAAATCCTGAGGAAGATTGTCTAAAAATTTCAGAGCTTGGTTCGCAATATTTTCTGAGATATGATCTATGGAAGTTAGGTCTTTTTTCAGGCTCCTAAACAGGTCATCGTGGAATTTGCACTATAACGTTTTTTCTACGAAGGTTCAGAATCTGAAATTCCTATGGTAAGAAGCTGAAATCCTGAGAAAATTCTTCAAAAAATTTCAGAGCTTTGGTCGCAATATTTTTGGAAATATGAGCTGTGGAAGGTAGTGATTTTTCAGGCTAGTGAATTGCATCTCAAAGAGGTGATCATGGGAAAAGTTCAATAAATCTCTCTCTGGGCATTGGATTGGAGTGTCGTAAAAATTGGTCGCAAGCACATAGACTTTATTTTCTTGGCTATCAATTTTAGAGACAAAGGATGAAATAGTGACACGTGGCAAGTCGTACAAGTTCTCTCTACTGAACCAATCCATAATTAGATAATTGTGAGAGATTGGACACAAATTTGTCTTGGAGAATCCAAATCAGGTCAGACCTGTGGCATTCAAAAGATAATTCATAGGGCTACGTCAATGCTGAATTTCAGATATTAAAGATCCACAATCACAGAGATAATACAATTTCAATATCTAGATCCTAAAAGCAAGTAAAAGGTGTGTATTTTTTTTTTCGAATTGCATAAGTCTTGTTTGAAGAATCAAGTTGAATTGATTGCAAGGGCATACTGTAGAATAGATATCAATATTGGATTCTAAAATGGCCCCTAAAAAGAATTCAACACCCATTAAGCCTTTATAAGGCTCTACTATGACTCATGAAGACGAAGAATGGCAACATGACATATCAAAATTACAAGAGAAAGTGCAACAAATTTCTCTCTCGCAAAGAACAACAAAAAATGAAATGGAAGTTTTGAAGAAGGGCATGGACACTAAGATGGATGGTTTGAAGAAAGGCGTGGAAGCTAAGATGAATGGTTTGGAAGCTAAAATGGATGGCATGGAAGTGGGCATGGAAGATAAGATGGATGACATGGAAGCTAAGATCGATGAAAAAATGAAAGAAAACATGGAAAACATGAAGAAGGATCTAAAAGTAGACATCAAAGGTTTGGAAAAGTTGATACAAGAAATGTTTCCTAATGGTGAAAAGATAGTAGAGGAAACTCATGATGAGAACAAAATAAATGTTAATCGTGATTTCATAAACTCTAATGTTGGCGGGAAGAACCACCATATTCCAAAATGGATATGAGGAAGTTTGATGGAAAGGATCCTGTAACATGGATACTACAGATGGAGCAATATTTTGATCTCCATAATGTGAAAAACACACAAAAGGTACGCATTGCAACTTTACATTTAGAACAAAATACATTTGTATAGTATCGATGGCTTTGCTCCCGTAAAAAAATTGTCACTTGGTCAATTTTTACGGAAGAAATGATAGCACATTATGAGGATACAAAGAGCAACACCTTCTTTAGCCAATTGATAAATCTCAAACAAAAGGGTTTAGTGGGGCAGCACATTGAGGACTTCCAAAAATTGAATATAAGGGTAACTAATATTCCAAAGGAACATAGGATCGATCTCTTCATAGGCACTTTAAAGGATAACATCCAACATGAAGTTCGTGTTTTGGAACCAGATTCATTGGAGAAGGCATTCGGGTTGGCAAGAAAAGTTGAATGTAAAATAATGGCAACAAGGAAGCCTACCAATCAATTCTATAAAGAAGGAAGTGTTGCTACGTCTAGATTTCCACAACCTACAAGGTTGACACCACAACAATTGGAAGAAAAAAGAGAAAAAGGGCTTTGCTACAGTTGTGATAGCAAATACACTAAAGGTCATAAGTGTCTTGAGAAGAAATTATTTTACATAGATTGTGAAGAGGAAGAAGAAAATGAACAAGAAGAGGATATACACCAGGAACCAGCCCTAGAAGAGGAAGAAATGAGTCTGACCATATCGTGTAATGCATTGGTAGGAATTACCACTCCTCAAACTCTCAAGATAGAAGGACATATCAAGAAGAAAAAGGTAATAGTGTTGATTGATTCGGGTAGCACCCATAATTTTATTCATTGTAAGGTAGCCAAGGAATTAAATTGTTTCCTATACCCAGCACCAGAATGTCAAGTGATGGTTGCAAATGGAGGAACTATAAATTGCTCTGGAAAATGCCATAATATTAAGCTAACCATGGGGGAATATGTATTGACTAGTCTAATGCTTTCCATTCCTATGGGAGGTGCTGATGTTGTACTAGGAGTACAATGGTTACAATATTTGGGGACGGTAGCTTTTAATTTTCAAGAACTTTTCTTGAAATTTTTTTCAGAAGGAAAGGAAGTCGAATTACGGGGTATTGAAGGGAAGCCAGGAAGGATAATAAGCTTTAATTTCATGACAAAGCTTCTAAAGAAAGAACAACGAGGCGTAATTGCACAATTATGCTCACTAGAAGTTCCAACATCAAAATCATCTATTTATGCAGATCTCCAACAAGTCTTGGACAATCATTCCAAGGTGTTTGAAACTCCCAAAGGACTCCCACCTATTCGTGATCATGATCATGGTATTCATTTGATTCCAGGAAGTGTTCCTCCAAACATCAGGCCTTATAGATATCCTTATGTCCAAAAGAGCGAAATTGAACGTATGATTGCAGAAATTTTAGAGGCGGGTATAATTCAACCTAGTCAAAGTTCTTTCTCTGCTCCTGTAGTATTGGTACACAAGAAGGATGGATCATGGTGAATGTGTTCGGATTATAGGGAGCTCAATAAGCTCACCATTAAAGACAAATTTCCCATTCCTGTGATTGATGAATTATTGGATGAATTACATGGAGCAATTTATTTTACCAAGTTGGATCTTCGTTAAGGATATCATCAAATTAGAATGAAGACTGAAGATATTCCAAAAACAACATTTCGAACTCATGAGGGTCATTATGAATTTTTGGTCATGCCTTTTGTCCTTACCAATGCACCTTCTACATTTCAAGGGTTGATGAATTCCATTTTCAAACCCTTCCTTAGAAAATTTGTGCTAGTATTTTTTGATGATATACTAATCTACAACGGGTCTTGGAAGGATCATGTTGAACATGTTGACAGGGTGCTCAAACTATTGTAGGAGAAACAATTATATGCAAAAACATCCAAATGTTTCTTTGGAGTACAAGAAGTGGAATATCTGGGTCATATTGTATCTCACGAGGGTGTTAAAGTAGACCCTAACAAAATTAAAGCCATTAAGGAATGGAAAGTCCCCACAACCATAAAGCAGTTGTGAGGATTTCTCGGGTTAACGGGGTATTATCGCAAGTTTGTTAAGAATTATGGGAGAATAGCAGCACCTCTAACAACATTATTGAAGAAAGATGCATTTTCATGGACTCCTGAAGCAACTAAGGCCTTTGAACGTCTTAAAGAGGCAATGTGCCTAGCACCGGTCTTAGCTACACCAGACTTCACAAAAACCTTTATTGTGGAATGTGATGCCTCCGGAAATGGAATTGGTGCAGTTTTAATGCAGGAAGGAAGACCCATTGCTTTTGAAAGTCGTCCAATCAAAGGAAAGTATTTACAGAAACCTATTTATGAGAAGGAAATGTTAGCAATATTTCATGCACTAAAGAAATGGCGAACTTACCTAATGGGAAGACACTTCAAGGTAAAAACTGATCATGATAGTCTTAAACACTTTTTGGAACAAAGACTATCGTCAGAAGAGCAGCAAAAATGGGTCACAAAGATGTTGGGTTATGACTTTGAAATAATCTACAAAAAAGGAAAGATTAATGTTGTTGCATATGCACTCTCAAGAAAGAATGAAGAGGTAGAAGCATTGCTTTGTGCCATTTCTATTATCCAACCAGATTGGATAAATGAAGCAAGAGATGAATGGAAGAAGGACAAAGATGTAGGACATTCATTCAAAATTTGCAGCAAGATCCTAGTACATCTGATATATTTAGTTGGAAAAATGATTCCTTATGGTAAAAAGATCGCTTATATCTTTGTAAGAATTCCCAACTAAAACAAAAGATTCTTCTGGAATTGCACACTTCTCCTTTAGGAGGACACTCAGGATTTTTAAAAACTTACCACAGGGTGAAGAAAGAATTTTTTTGGGATGGCCTTAAATCTGATATTCAAAAGTTTGTGGCAGAATTTTTGGTTTGCCAGCAGAATAAAGTGGAAACAATTAAGACCCCGGGACTTCTACAAACTTTATCCATTCCAAGTCAACGTTGGGAGGAGATTTCAATGGATTTTATCACAGGTTTACCTAAGTCCGAAGGAAAGAGTGTCATCATGGTGGTAGTTGATAGAATTACCAAGTATGCGCACTTTTGTGCATTATCTCATCCATTTAAAGCAAGTATAGTTGCTACTACATTTATGGACACAATTCAAAAGCTACATGGAAACCCAAGGGTTATTGTGAGCGACAAAGATCCCATTTTTACTGGAAATTTTTGGACGGAGTTATTTTCTTGTTTGGGTACTCAATTAGCTCATAGTTCATCTTATCATCCTCAATACGATGGTCAAACTGAGATAGTAAATAAATGTTTGGAAGGATATCTTCGTTGTTTTGTATCTGATAAACAAACACAATGGGTCAAGTGGTTACCTCTCGCTGAATGGTGGTATAACACTTCCTTCCATACTGCGGCAAAAATGACCCCATTTATGGCACTTTATGGATATCATCCACCATCCATCACATCATATTTAAGAGAAAATTCGAAGGTTCAAGCAGTGGAAGATAACATCGAACATCGGCAAGAAGTTCTCCAACTCTTAAAGGATAACTTGAATTTGGCACAAAATCGAATGAAACAACAGGCAGATCAACATCGCAGCGAGAGAAGTTTTGATGTAGGAGATTGGGTATTTTTACGGATACAACCATACAAACAAATGTCCCTCAAGCAAGCTAAGAAGGATAATAAATTATCGCCAAAGTACTATGGTCCTTACAAGGTGTTGCAAAAGATTGGTACTATGGCATACAAATTCGAGCTTCCTGCTTCTTCGCGAGTACATCCAGGTTTCCATGTTTCATGCTTAAAGAAGGTTATAGGTGAAAATCTTCCAGTTCAAACAATATTTCCAGAACTTGATGAGGAAGGAAAAATCATATTGGAACCTAAAGCGGTCATGGAAACAAGAACTCGACAGCTACGGAATCGATCAATTTCAGAGTATCTCATCAAGTGGAAGAACTTACCCACTGAATATTCTACATGGGAGGATGAGAATTTTATACAGAAGCACCCGGAGCTACTCAAGCGTTGAGGACAACACTTTTTGAAGGAGAGGGGCATGTTAGGTCCCTATATTACTAGTATAGTCCCTTATTATTGTTAGTGTAACCCCCTTATTGTTATTATTGTACCCTTGTAACCCCATTTTGTTATTATTGTGCCCTTAAATTATTATTGTTAGGTCGGCTAGGATTACATTATGGCCCACTAGGATTACATTATGGCCCCATGGACTCCTATATATAGAAAGGAGGTTTTGTAAATTGTATCATCCAATATTTGTTCATTTATGTAATGTATTGGAGGTTTACCCCTTGAAGTGGCTTATTTCTAAGGCGTTGATATCTCTTTTCTTCTATTTTTGGAGCTGGTTACAGAAAAATTGGAGACCTTGATTTCCAATGAGGTGTTCACTAATCCACAAGACCAACAACAACAAGATGTCCCTTCATCTTCTCATCATCCATTCTTCCTTCACCATCACACCCCACTACACACCCATCACCATCTACTCACATTATTTCACCTCAGGATAATCCTCCTTCATCACCTTCTCACAATACCTCACCCTCATCTCATGGTACTAGTGCATCAAACAAAGATGATGGCAATGAGGTAGAAAGCAGTAAGGATGATGGCAGTAAGTCAAAAAGCCATGAAAGCAGTGATGATACCAATGATGATGGCAGCATGATGGCAGTGAGACAGATGGCACAGAGATGGTGAAAATTCAGCCTTTTCCTTTGACCTACCAAAGGGGAAATAGGCATGTGTTTGTTTCCCTTAACAGGCAAGGGGCCATGCCTTCTACATCAGCCAATCAACTTGATAAATGTAATGAAAATGTCATTGATGAAGAAGAAGAATACAAGCATGATACTGAAGAAGAATTTCAACTTGTTCACCTTGACAGTGATGATGAAAATGAGTGAAGGTTCACAAGCATGTTGTTCAAAAGCAAAGATTCCCATATTAAAGATATGCAAACCAATCTAGGTAGGGATAAGAATATAATCCTATATTTTGAGGTTGAAAACAAGTAGCTAGAGGCACAGAAGCCTATCTATGATATCAGAGCTATCAGAGCTTGGAAAGAGTCTACAAAGACAAAAGCAAAGCTAGATGAGGTCTTGGGCACTCATGATGACACTGAAGAAGAGGAAGAACAAATTCCTAGGAGGAGGCCAAGGACAAATGGCTTGAAAAAGGCTCTAGCCAAGGAAACAGAGCAAGATACAACCTTGGTAGAGTAGCTCACTCCAAGTGAGATGCTTGCCATGGAGATCAACTATGATTAGGAACCTTGGCTAGAGAGGGAAAATGTACAGTTAGAAGGTTAGGTGGAGAAGACCAAGAGAGACCTTGACCTCCAAAAGAATATGGCAAGGAATTATGCCTTACGAAACAATATTGCAAGGGCCAAGCTCAAAAGAGACCTTGCAAATATTCAAGCCCTAAAGGAGGAAAAATACAAAGGAAAACTTGACATTATTGCTGATGCATCCCAGACATGATCACTAATATAAATTCAAGTTTTGGCACATTTTTGAGTTTTTGGAAATTTTGACTATTTCGGAGGGCCAGGCAAGTAGTGCCACTAGTGTTGTGCTCTTTTTTGGGGAAACCGTTGGAGGAAATCTTAAAATTTCCAAAATCCTTAGACCAAGGAAATCATCCTCACAAAATATCAGCTTATTTGGAGTAGAACTGGTACTCCAAAAGTGCCAAAAACATGCAAAAAATCAACTTTTTGCCCTATTTTCAGAGTTGGTGTTGCGCCCTAAGAAGTCTTTGGAGAATGATATGTTCACTACGAAAGTGGACAACAATCAGAAAAATAAAGGCAGATTTTGAAAGTAGACAGGATAGGCTTTCCAATGAGCTATCATGGAGCTCATTTGGACACTGGTAAGGCATCCAAATCTTAGTTTCAAAACAAGTTATTTTCCCAGTGTTGGCACTGCACCCTTGGCCTTGGTGCTACACCCTTGCCAGAAAGTCAACAAAAGACACTTGGAGTTAATGAAAAAGATATTTTCATGGTTTTTGAGGCAAATCACTCCTGAGTTATCTTAGGAGATATGTTAGCATTTATTTTTGCATTTATTAAGTTAGATATTTGTGCCTTGGGCCTTGCATGGTCTCATAGGACAAATTTGGCATTTATGATGCAATTAATGACATTTTGCAACCCTAGCTAGGGTTTCGACCCTCCTTTGCAAGTTAAATGCTGCATGGAGGCCTCATTGTAGTTTTTGGTTGATTTTTAAACTCAATATTATAGACTTGGAGTTGAGGAGAAATTGGCTTTGGAGTTTTATGAATGCTTGGATTAGAATGGCAATGGAGCTAGCACATTTGCAGGATTCATGAGCATGGCTAATAGTGATGTCTTTCTAAATTCGTGCTTGTATTCTTATGTTTTCATTTTGTTTCATCTTTATCATATAGTAGAACAGAAAGTTTAGGTTAAGAAATGTTGTTTAGAGGCACCTTAACTCTGTCTGCTTTCTATTGCTTGTATGTTTTCCTCTGCTAGGTTAGATTATAGAATTCTTAGTTGCTCTCTAGTTTTACTCAACTTGTTTATTTCAAGAATGATTTAATGGACCCCATGCCAAATAATTTTATGGTTAGCCCTGCCTTTGGTATGACTTAAACATTGTTTTTCAGGTATTTTCCTCAAAATATTGCTAATTAGAGTTTGGCTGAAGAGGTTTATGGTTTTCCCTGCCCTTTTTTCCATCTTAAATGGTTTCTTCGAAGTTATTTGTAGTTTTATTAAGGAATTTAGGAGTTACCTTCTCTTTGATAATTACTATATGTTATCTTGAACGTTTTTCTTTTCCTGAAGGTGAAATCACTAGAGAAATTACAAGTTATTTCTCTCTATGGTTTGTTGGATTGTTGTCTTAATGTTTACTTGCTAGGGTTTGGTCAAAGAAGCTTATGGTATGCCTTGTCCTTGGTTATTTATCTATGCATAGTGTTTTTAAAGAATTTTCTTGTTATAGTACATGTTAAAGGATTCTTAAGTGCCCTTTTAACCTACTAACCTCACAATTTAATGTTCACTTCACTCACATAAGCCTTGAAGATCCATTTGGCTTTGTTATACTTGCCCTTCGAAACACCCTTCAACTATTGTTGTACCTTTCAAAACCTTTTGCAGACTCCATAGCCTAATGGTCTAAACCTATCCTATATCTGTTCTTCTTCACAACCAACCCAACCAAACAAAACAAACAAACAAACCCTAATCCTTACAACTAGCCTAAAATCAAAACCCTAAAATCAATCAAGTTCACATCTTTTAAACAAATATAGAGAGAGCCCTCTTTGAGTCTAGGAAGGCTAGGTCCTAAGAATCCAAATATTGGTTTGATGTTACCCTTGTTCAATTTGGTCTTGCCAATCTGACAAATTACAGGGTCCTAACACAAGCCACATAGAAAGAGTGTATGGAGAGAAATGGCCATGCTTCAAATTCAAAAATTTTCCTATGGTTGAGTGAATCATATAACCAATAATTAATATTTGGAGTGCTCGCTGAGAAATTCATTGGGGAAGAAAAATCCCCCCTCTAATTTGACTGAAATTTAAAGCTTCCATTATCATTAAGGTACTTGGGAGGTGCTCAATATATTTTCCACTTCCAAACTACCTTGCCCCATAATGGAGCCTTCTTTGGCTAAGATGTCAATTGATGAATTTATATGCCTGAAAATATGATAGAATTCAGTTTTTCAAATTAAGAGGCAGAAACAAGAACCCTTTTATTCATGGGATGTGAATCCGAACAAATTTCTTCCCTAGCCTTGGTCATTTAACAAATGAATAAAATTGAGTCTCCAAGAACTAGCAGGATTGAAATTTTAATTTCGATGGCCACTTCCAAACCTTTTGGTAATGAGAGATATTTTGAAAAAAATTTGGTTGCTATACCAAGACCTAGGCAAACTACATTATTACTTATGTATCAAATCTTTCGGTGAAAATCACAATGGAAAAATTTGTGTCAACGCGTTTAGAACCAGCCAGTGTGGTTCATCATCAGGACAAGATACGAAATCTGATCTAGGACTCAGCTTAAATAGATAAAGAATCTCCAAATAGCCGTTGTACAATAACAGCTAGTTTGACCATAAAAAATAAAACTAACAAAATAAAAATAAAAATAAAACTATAAATAAAATAAAATATAAAAAATATAAAAAAACTAAAAACTGAAAATAAAAATAAATAAAAATAAACAATAAAAACAACCGCTAGTTTGACTAAATATTAAATAAATAAATAAATCAATCAAATAAAAATAAAATCAAAAAATAAATTTTATTTTTATTTGATTTATTTATTTATTCAATTTTTAGTCAAACTAGCCGTTGTTTTTATTGTTTATTGTTTATTTATTTTTATTTTCAGTTTTTAGTTTTTTATATTTTTTTTATATTTTTTTATATTTTATTTTATTTTATTTTATTTTATTTATAGTTTTATTTTTATTTTTATTTTGTTAGTTTTATTTGTTATGGTCAAACTAGCCGTTATTGTACAACGGCTATTTGGAGCTTCTTTATCTATTTAAGCTGAGTCCTAGATCAGATTTCGTATCTTGTCCTGATGATGAACCACACTGGCTGGTTCGAAACGCGTCGACAAAAATTTCTCCATTGTGATTTTCACCGAAAGATTTGATACATAATTTATGGATCACAGAAGTCAAATTCCTAATGCATTATTACTTTTCAATCAAGGCACTATAGAACGCATCCCACTCTTGCCTCCTCCATATTTGATTTTTTTTTTCAAAAAATAATGATTCATATAAAATTTTAAATAAAAATAACAAATAATAATAATAATTTTTATAAAAAAGCAACCTTAAGAAAAGGGTCAAAATTAAAAATTAAAATAAAATAAATGTTTAAAACAAAAAATTGAGAATATTATTTAAAAAAAAGGAAACGAAAATGTTTAAAAAAAAAACGTTATTAAAAATATATTTTTAATAAATTAAAAAAATTAAAACAAAACATTTATAGAATGGGAAAAATAAGATATTAAAAAACACCAAAACAAATGGAAAAAGAAAAAGAAATATGAAACAAATTAGGAAAAAATAAAATAAAAACATAATAATAATAAATTACAGTGCAGTCAGAATTGACCCTGGCCTACCCACCTATATTGTATTCTTATTTATTTTTTCTATTGTTTTTAATATTTTTTATTAGATTATGATATGTAAGTACTTTAACTAATTAGGGGGAGCGATGGAAGGAGCTAGGTTTTTCTTCTATGGAGTCTCGACCAATGTTGTCTTGGAGAAAGAGTTTGTTATAGGTGATGAGCGAGGTCTACGTCAAGGAGAATTCGAGAAAACACTTCCTCACAATGACAGGAGGGTTTTTGTGTAGTCTGTGCCTATGAATAAATGGTTGTTATCTCGCAGACACATGTTGAAGCCTCAAGAGGGAATGTGTTTATCTGCAATTTTTATAGTCATTTGAGACTTACATCAACATAGAAATGGATCCAAGGTTTGGAGATCTGGTAGAAGTATGTTTTTTAATCACAACTTGATGTGGGAAAATATGTTAGGGTTATGGCCTGATTTATTTTAACTTGTATATCGAGAGGTGACTAACACCTATGATTGGAAACTAAAATCGCAGATGGAACCCTCACAATTTTTCTATGGTGGTGGAGTGGTATTTATGGGATAGATAGGCCAAGTGTTCCCTACTAGGATGGTCATAGAGAGCCTTTTTTTTTTAATGTCTGGAGACCCCATACATTCATCATTCTATAGGAACTACATTTTTCAAATGAGTATCCCCTTGTGGGTGATCTGAATCACATAAGGGATCTACCTTCCATGGGATACCCTTTTTTCTCTTACCCCCATATTTGGCCAAAAGATAGGCAGGGACTAAAAATTCCAGATCTTCATTAAAAATTTTAGTGGGAGGACCTCCATCTTATGGTTTTGGGCCTCAGATCTAGTGGAAAACACAAACAAAAGCTTTCTAAATATACTGGGTATACCCAAAAAAATTCAATGTTTGTTATGTGAGGGAAAATTTCTACAGGATTCCTTTTAGATGAAATATTATGGCATTGCATTGAATTATACCATAATATTAGATATGAGGCTATGGGGAGGAGATATAGGCTCCAAAATACCTCATGGATCTATCTCTTCCAAGGACTCAATGAAATGGAAGGTTTTCATTCCTACCAATTAGATATAAAGTATGTCAAGACTGTACATTAATGAACAAGTGGAACACACACTAGCCAAGGAAGTCAAACACCAAAAGGGAAATTCACTTTGTGTTAACCTTCAATACAAAGAGTTAATATGCAAATTTAATGGATTTCGGCTAAGATATGAAGATTTACACTAGTAGGTTTTTTCTTCTTGGAAACCAAACTCTGATATCTACATATGTTCCAAATGGTTCTTCATAGTTCAATTGGATATTGCATGCACTAAAATATTTGGACAACTTCTTGAATGATGGATCATGGTTTTCAGGTAGAGTTGGGCTCTTCACTACCCCATGGTTCCCATTTTTTTATACCATAAGCATGGTGGTCATAACAATGTTGTTTTGGATGATCTTACCAAATCTCCCCCTTCATTTTTGGCACCATCAGATCCTAGAAGATATTGGAAATGCTCTAGAAAAATTCTTAAAGATGGAGTTTGACATAACAGAAAAATCTATTTTCATTTTTGGTATAATTTATGTAGAGATATAAATCAGTAAAGGTCCACTTGATCATATCAAAATGAAATATAAAACTTTTAGTGGAACCAGGTTTTAGATTATTATAACATGATGTAACTCCTCCTTCCACATTTACCCTATTTCACAAGCCATCCATGGTAAACATGAGATGAGTGTCACTATGGAAAGACCAGACCTCCCATTTTGATTTAAGGAAGTGGGGAATGAAAACTAACCACAAAATGACATCCTACAGGGACTACATATCACCCAAGAGCTGAAGAAACACCCCAAGTGGTCAATCCCTGAGTTAGAACCTTGTTTCACTAACCTAGACCCACAACCACACCCTTGAAAATGTTGCCATACAATTATGAGGATATAAATGCACTCACAAAATTTCCTCCATGCAATTATGGCCTAAACTCTTTAGTTCTAAGCATGCAATCCAAATATTTATTCCACCTTTTTAGACCATCCTCCATACCACTTCCTATAAGTGCTTGAGACTTTCCAGAAACATTATTAACATTATGAAAAAGTTTAACATTCAATATCAAGTTAGATATAAGACTTCTGTGATCCATAATATAGATAGAAATGCTTTCGGATTAATCACATTGTTTGGATTAATCCTAACAATGTGATTAATCCAAAATCATTTCTATCTACATTCAATATCAAATTAGAAACTTGACCTAGAATGCCTAATCCATAACATACATTATGTCAAACACATTGAAAACATATAAGATAAAGGTCATGAATGCAAATTTGGTCATAATATTTTGAGATTCATCTAAGAATCACCAAGAAGGCAATATTCCATCTCCACGTAGCTGCAACAACCCTTGTTATTCCATATATTCATCAACCATTCATATCTTCATCAAACATGCCAATATCGATAGAAAAAATACATCATATAACCAACATATATCCAGAAAATAACCAACATATAAATCATGGAAATTCAACCATAATATCACCAACATAATAAATACATATAATCATATATCAAAATAAGAAAATATATCATATTAACATATGAAAATACCAACCAAGTCAGGTACTTCCACGTACCACCCAACCATATATTAGGTTGAACCAAATTTCTCTTTTAACCAATCACCCTCACTTCATATTACAAGCATGAATGTGGGATATCATGGAATAAACAAAGACAAAACCAACCAATGCTTCCAGAGGAAAAACCACCACAACCCCAAACCATAGTGATTCCACCTCTACAATTGGACATCACTGACACCAACCATATCGGTCTCTATCCAATTTGACTAGGGCTCCAAGAACTAGTAACTCAACCCACATACTTCTAGGGCTCCAAAGCGTTTTTCCAACTTGGCCCCAGGGATAAGTAACTCAACCCACCAAGGGATCTGGAGTGTTAGTGCCAACCTAGGCTCCAGGACTAGTAACTCAACCCAAGTTGTTCTAGGGATTCCATAGCATTTTTTCCAACCAAAATTCTTAAGGAACCTGACCACCAATCAAAGGTGCAAGCTATTAAATAGTGGAAACATTATCTGAAGGGTAAGGAGACCAACATCCATATAGATCACTAGTCACTATAATACCTACAATCACATAGTAAGTGAAAGTAGATGAGACACTACAAGTGGATTGGGTTCTTATAGAAATTTCATTTAGTGATCAGGTATAAGAAGTGAAACACAGATAAGTTGTTTAACATGCTTTGAAGGCAAAAAACATAAAACATTAAAACTTTGGTAACATTCATGCACATGGATCCTTTCACCCAGGATGCACAAAAAGAGGCATATATAGAGGATGAGGCTTTTAAGGAGCTGATTTCAGAAATTTTGGAGTCATATTCAAGAAAACAATGGAAATAGCATGCTTGAATATCATCTCAAAATGGGCTTACACTATGAGCTAGAAAACCTATGTGTTCCTAAAGGTGAGAAACTACAACTAATCAAAGATGATAATACCTCCAATTTTGCAACAAATTTTGGTCTAGGGGAGTTAGTGGTTAACTTACAGAGGTATGTGTGCTCTCCAAAAATGCGGGAATATTTAGTTAGGTTATTAGAGGACTTATGCTTTTTATTAATATTAAACCTAGTAATATGAAATAATATCTATACCATCTATTACTTATACCCACTCATCCTTTGGAAATAATTTCCATGGACTTTGTGGGATGTCTACCAGCTATGAGGAAGGGACATTAATACCTACTTGTGGTAGTTAACGGGTTGAACAAGATGTGCATTCTCATGCCATATATAATTACCATCTAAGGGAAAGAAGAAAAAATATTTTTCTATGAAAAATTACAAGTGCACTTAGGGATACTAAGGGGCATCATTTAAGACAGGCACACTAGATTTATTAGTACATTTTAGACTACATTGCAGTAAATTATGGACTTGAATTTGAAGAGGTATGCAACATTTCATCTTCAGATAGATGGGAAAACATAATTAATCAATAGGAATTTGGTGAAACTTTTGAGGGCTTACAATTAGAAGCATCTTATGACATGGAATTAAAATATAATATATATACAATAGTCCCAAAATAAATGATGGAATGGTAATTTATAATATAAATTAGATAGCTATATTATTTTTCATCCATATTGATTCTTTCTGACTAGAAAAATTGGATGAACCAACTCCCATGACCATTTTTTCTAGTGAGTCTCATTTTGGTGAATTGGGGTTTTGAACATTCTAGAGAAATTTAAGGAATTTCCTAAATTTTTTGGGGTCCAAAAATATCACTTTTTTCAAAACCTTTGGTGTTATTCTACTCTTATATGCCTTTCCAACAACCTAAGAAATGCATCAAATGAGGTTCATATGCAAACGTTTTTCCACTTGGAAGTTGACCTTCCTATTTTGACCACCATGATTTAGTAGGATGCCATGTTAGCCCCATTACTCATGGAAAAGGATCTAGTCATGGAAAATGAGCTAGCCAAATAAAAATTATGAATAATAATTTATAGTTAAGAGCTGGAGTTAAAATTAACCACTAATAGGCTATTTATTTATGTTATAACCCAACAACTAGAAGGAAAATAGGTTTCATTCTATTGAAGCGATTTTTGTTTCATACATGAGAAATGTAGTTCAGAGAGAGAGAGATATTTTGTTCTATAGTGTCCATGGGCCACAAGTTTCACTCATTTATACTCATTCCATTAAAAGGAAGAAATAGAAAAGCAACCTCACCTTCCAGCTAGGTTTTCTCCCTAAAGTGTTTCCTGAGTCATATCTTATTTTATTGTGGTTTTGTGAGTGAATTTTATATTTTTCTCTATTTTTTCATATTTATATCTGGCACACTTATGCAATAAATATTAACTTAATAATTCTATAAATATAATGAAACATTAACCCTCATAGTAAAGATTTCATATTTGAGTAAATATTATTTATCAAATCTACTGTAACAAACTGTTTGATGGCATATTTATTATCCAAAAAAATTATGAATCACATTGGAATGAGAGTGGGTTTCTTTGGGTATATTTTGGGGATTTATAGGGGGTCAATATTTTTTAATCTAAAATTCATAAAACCTCAACCATGAATAGCAAATATATTGATAATCATCAATATTAATCATAGGATACAGCTAAAAGTGATAAAACCTCAACCATGAATCAAAAATATATTAATAATTATCAAGGTTCATCATAGGATATATTCAGAAGACTGGAAGAGAAGGTTAGAGATACTAGTCATAATGTGATCCATCTCATGGAGGCTATGGAAAATAATATGGGAATTGCAGAAGAAAAATATTCCAACTCGAAGTTCATATAAGAGATAAAATAATGGGATCAAGAAGAACCAGAGAAGGAATCTAGGAAAAAACCCAAAAGAAACAACCTAGTTCAATTGTCATGAAACATTCACAATCCCAGTTCAAGATGGAAGTTAAGGTCAACATCAATAAAAATGAAGGTGAGATTTAAATTTTGAAATTAAATCCTTGGTTGTGATAGTTAGAAGTTTATTTTAGATTTCATCACACAGAGTAGGAACAAAAAAATTATTTTACTTGTTTGAAGCTAGAGGTTCATGCCTTGACCTAGTGGGAAAGTCATGCAAAAACATTAAGGCTAGAATGAGACCATCTAGTAACTAAGTGGGAGGGTTTCAAAACTCTGATAAAGTCTCAGTTCTACTCTATCAGGTATGTAGAGGACAAGTAGATCTGGTGGCATTTATTTAAGAAACGAAAAGGGAAGAGTGTAGAGGAGCACACCACAGAAGATGGAAATAATGTTGTGTATCTCTCCTAAGAACCCATATGTTATCCTCAAATATATGAAGGATCGACATCAAAAATTGTGGAAGAAAGTTATGTTTTTCAAATTCTATAATAGTGGATGGAGGTTATTTTTAGGCACACTACCTAGAAAACATATGCCATAATAAAGGGAAATCAAGTGGTTCGAAGTAGAAGGAACACTGAGAAGATTCCAAAGAAGGGAAGAATAAATGGAAATTGGGGAAAGATGTTGGCTTGATGGGGCCTTGACCTAGGTTCAAAGTGATTGTGCAATACAACAAAACCCACTATTACCAGCCCTTTCAACAATGATCTACTTGCGCAGACCGAAGTCTCACTCAAGGCAATATAGGGGGATGCTAGAACTAGGTTTATACATCCAAAGGGAGATATGATTGTGGCTTTAGGGATTTTACTTCTTATCATCTCTTTGTAGATCAGATCTATCAATACTATAGGTGATTCTCAACACATGTTTTGAACTTACTACAGACTGTGTGATCTTACTTAGTCATGAATTAAACAAAGTGAATAACCATAAACAAGACTACATCATTCAATTATAGATCAAAACCCTTATTCAACATATAAATTGAAAAAAAATAAGTAAAAATAAAACACATCAATGTAACTGCCCACACAGCTGCAGGGGTCTATGCACATAGTTGCAGACTCCTAAGGTCTCCACTCACACAGCTACAGGAGCCTTTTCTCTAACCCAAAACATAGACTAAAAACAATATTAAATCCAAATGCATCTCATAATATCTATAATTTAAGATTACTTGCCTTATTTTCATAGTTTTTCTCCTTCTATGACTTCTATCTAGACTCCTTATATAGATTTCGTATTTACAATACCATGGTCTAAAACCATGGGTGGAGTCAAATGTTTACAAAATATCCCATCCCATTACGTAATAAGGGTATTTGACCCACCCCAAAGCCCCTTTTAAGATATGGAATCTAGCACTCAATAGGAATAACTACTTCGAGTTCGTAAGAAAGTTGAAATGGCATGAAGCTTGTAGAAGTTTTGACTGATGCTTGGTACGTCAAAAGTGCAGAATATAACATTATATTCCATCGGGTTTTGTGATTTCCTATTAGTCAACAGATCATGTTCTTGAGGACATCATGAATGGCTTCAACCTAGCCATTAGCATGTGGGTAGTAGGAATAATAATTATCTTGGAGAAAACCAAGCATAGATGTCAAATTAGACATCATGTTATTCTAAAAGTTTGAACCGTTTTCTATAACTATGTTAGTGTTTTTATGGAAATGGAGTACCAAATAACACCTCCTTAAAAATTTTATTTTCCTTGTAAAGGACCACATATATAGTTGGTGTTGTAAGTGGAAAAAATTAGATAAAAAAAATTATTGCAAATGGTGAAAACAATGCATCTACAAACATGAAATAAAGAAAAGAGACAAATACAAAACAATGCTTAATTAAGCAACAATTCAACATAATAATGGAAAAAAAATCCCTTTATTGATTACTGGTGGTAGAATATGAATACAATAGAACACTAAAAATTCTTGAAGAGGTTTGTTTGAGCTATAGTGCTCAAAATATTCAACAAGGAGGTTTGTTTCCTCAATCTCTTTGCAAGCTTCTCCTCTCTCTCAAAATAAGTGTGAAGACTCTCCCAATGGTGGAATATTCTACTCTCACTAATATGCTGGATTAATTAGAAGAAATATGGAAAACATGCTAGTGCTCTTACTTCTTCTACTTCAACAATGAAATTTTGTGTTGCTCTGATAGAATTTTTTCCAACATAACAATGTCTCATATTTTAGTTCTCCCATGTCATTTTTATATAGAAATTTTTTAATCCATATTCCCTCTCTTGGTTCATGAATGATAATGACTTATGAGTAGGAAAAGATGATTCCATTGATGGTTTCATATCTTTAGGGTGACTCAAATTAGGTTGTCCTTGGTTGAGATCATGTCTAGGAATTGTCTCCAAGCATGGGAAGTGGTTCGTATATTTACTCAGTCATCCATTTTCTTTACCACACATATTTTGAAGAAAATACTACGCGGTGTGTGTCTATCAATGAAACAATCATGCAGTCTTCAATTTTTTGTTCCATATACTTTATAATTTTGGGAGAAATTAAATATTTTGATCTCTATAATTCCTTCAAATTGGAAAATATTTAGTTGTGCCTTATGTCAGATGCCTTTAAGAATCTCCTGGATTGTACAAAAATGTGTACAATTTTCTGGTTTTAATAGTTGTCCCCTGATGTATGAGGTTAGGAGAAAACGTATAGCCGAAATACATCATGTTTTTATGTTCTAATGGATAATGTGATCAACTTTATTTGAGAGAGATAGAGAATAACTTGTCACATAGATGAGTAGAGGAACCACTTGATTACAGAAGAAGGATAAACATGCTCTAAAGAAAACCTTAGTGATAAATAAAAAGTGCTTATATGAGGCGGTCATGTCCCATGCTCATTATGATGACTAGTGAATACAATCTAACAAATATTGGTTATGTCAAGTCACACTGTACTGAGTGACATGTTCATGGTTGGTGATGATAACTGCTACTGCCCTCAAGGGTATTTCTTGAAAAAATAGCTTGAATTTGGTTCCCCCATGCATCATCTAAGTGAATCACTTTTTGAGTGAGGTTATTATGTGTGCATGGGTATTTTAATTTGGGTAATCCCTCAAATCATGGTGTAAGCACTACTAAATGACGTGATTAGTGATGTCTCGGTCTTCAAATAAATGGTAGAGTTGTAGTGGTTATAACACATTGTTAGTATGAATCTTAATTGCAAGTGTATGAAAAGATACCACTTTAGCTGTGAATAACAAACAACCCTAACATCAAATATGACTGCCAATATCTTTAGATCTGAAATTATTTGACCAAGAAAAATGCTGCAAAAATCTAGATCTATGCATTAAAAGACATTAAGAAGTAAATCAAAACAAGAGTTTCTCCATGCATCCAAAAGACAAGACAAGAATATGTTGAATGAATTTTGTATTAATGGCACCTGGGAGGAAAACATAGAAGGATGTTACCAATCTCCTCAATGGGATGGGTTCTTGTAAAGTCCTCAACACTTCAGATCTAAAACTCCTCTCTCTAGATGGTGTAGAAAACCGAGAAAAAAATGGAACTCAAAGGGAGCTCACAAGAAAAAAGATAGAAAAATATGAGAATGATGGTGGATCAAAGTCAGACCAAAAGTATAGATCCAGAGTGGTCTTTAGGCAACAAAAGGTAGTGAATGAATGGAAAAACCCTTCTATTTATAACAAAATATTGAGTTAGTCTAGATATTGGTGCATAATTAAAATATTATTAACCAAATCAGGATCCAACTTTTATGGAATATTTTATTATATTTGTTGGAGGGAAAAATAATTTGACTTGGGTCAAACCTCTTTATTTGTAAATAGTAAATAAATAAATAATTTTTATATTATTTTAAGGATGTGGTCCAGCAATAATCAAATAAATAATGATTTATTTAATTATTTAAGAGTGATTTAGTCAAATTTAACAAGAAATATTATTTAAATGAGGTTTAAATAATTATTCCTAGAAAATAATAAGATAAATAATGATTTATCTAATTAATTTTCCTATTTTGGGTTAAATATGACCAGGAATATTAATAAAACTGATGTTTAACTAATTATTCCTTGAGTAAAATCAAACAAATATAGATTTATTTAATATTTCCTCATGGGGTTTCATTTTTAGACCATAAACAACTTAATAAAGGTGGTTTACTAAATTATTTTTCATAGTGAAAGAAATTTTACTGAGGGTAAAATTGGTCTTACATGGTGTACTTAGGTCCATCTAATAGTAACAAGTTAGATGATCAAAAAATGGTGTAACAAATTTCCCCACCAGCGTGCGAGCATTAGGAGCTAATTGTATGACCGAAGTACGTTGTAAGAACTCAATCACTAGACACCGAAGAGGAAGTCAAAGAGAGACAAATATAAGGTAGACCGAAGTGCTAAAGGACTAGACCCTGAGTAGGCGAGACTTACAGGTGCGACAAGTCTCTTTTATGAGTGAGTACTTGTGCTATAGGCGGCGGGGGAGGCATACCTATGCCCGCCGAGACAAAGTACAAAGAATGATGCGCCAGTAAACAAGGGACTGAACAATATAGTACACGTTGGCATAAACATGAGCCTGGTAAAATCATGATAATGAATCCCGCATACATATTGTGCCTGGGATAACAACCAAGACTTATACAATAATATCTGAGTACATGAGATACAAATACAACCCAAATTCCCCTATAAACAGGAAAGGGATCTGAAAATCTGACTGATACATGCAAAAAAAAATGCGATGCAAGCGTTTGAGGCCGAAATCATCAAATGTATGGAGCTACATCAAAGGCTGTAATGAAGAGGTCATCTAGGCATGTGCGGGGCTACCTCTAGGGCCACCCCCTCATGAGGGATGAAAACATCTCACACACACCTGGGAATCACCGGTATCAGCTACTGCATCATTGAACCATCAACTATATGGATCTCGATCATGCTGAAAGGAGCTAGACCTGAGAAACAATCAAGTCAAAGGGCAATAAGGAGTCCCTTTGCCTGATCCAAGGCACCGAACAAGAGTGTAATTTGGAACCAAGGTACACCGCCCTCTAGACCTATCTATAGAAATGAATGATCTGATCTCGACAGAAGGAGGTCCGCCATAGGTGAGGCAATAAGGGATCCTCGACTAAGGCATGAGAGAAAATAATAGAGCGATTGAAAGACTGACACTAGGGATGATGATGAAATGCGGGGTACTGAGTAGCGGACAGACGAATTCCCTTGTTATAGCATAAAGGGCATGGATGACCTGGCAGCGATTGACACAATATCATGAGGGATAAGGGATAGTAGGACTCAAGGCCATAATGTGCGACACGAGAGAGGAACCAACCAATGAATGTTGGAGGAATATAGCAGGATATAAAGGGACTTAGGATAGACTCCATGAATGCGATGATGACTCAACTCAGATGCTCTAAAAAAGGGCGACTCGATGATGCTACCACAAAAAAAAGGTCCAATGGGGACCATAAAAGCATGAGTACATGATGGTTACTCACGATGAAAATCGACATGAGCATGGACAAGTATGAATGAAAATTAGTGCCCCAAGTACAAGTGTTGTAAGTGAAGAAATTTGATTTTGAGGAGTGGTGAAGTGACCCTTCTTGGATGAAATGTGTCCTGGTGAAGTATAAAATCACAAAAAACTAACAGATACCCATTTTAGGACTCGGTGAGAGCTTTCCAACACTACAGAATGTTGGTCAAACTGAGCTACGTTTTGGTCACAACAGGTGAAAGAAAAATCAAGGGTTTCTCTTTTAATAAGACATTTTCCCTCCAAATTCACTCATTTGCATGTGGAGATGTGGTGAATGTAGAGAGGATAGAAGGCCCTAAATCTTGTGGTGATCGTAGTGGATAAACCAACCATTGGAATCAATATTTTTCAGTTGCAGGTAAGAGGCCTAACCCTAATCTTTCATTTCAGTGGATTGAAAGTTCAGTTTAGGTCCCCAGAGCTCAATAACAGACCCTTGCTCCTCTTCAGAGATGGGTCGCACTTTTTGGGGCAAAAACTATGACCTGGGTAGCAGGTTTTGGGCAGAAAAGTGCGACCTATATGAGGATTGGGCCTGAAAAGTGCGACCAGATAGAGGGGGTTTTCTTGTGTTGTTTTTTGGCTAAGAACTGGGTTTTTTTATGTCTGGATACAATCTTTCCTATCTATGTATTGAAAAATATAATGGTTTTGTGCAGATATGGTAGAATTATGGATCAAATGGAGAGAGAGAGACCTAGGCACATTATGGTCGGAGATCCAGGAGGATCAGGGTGTCCACAGTGCATTGGCCAGGTTTGGGGTTCTGATGTTTATGGAGAACCCTTTGATGAGAGCTAGAGAGCCCTTATTGGCCTGGATTTTTAGCTATTGGGACCCAGACCATTAGGTCTTTATAGTCCAGGGGCATCGGATCGAGTTGGCGGTCCAAGATATATATTGCTGACTGGTCTCCCACCACTTGGGATGGTTGGGAATACTCAACCAGTGTTACTATGAGGGCGGAACATAATGGAGTTTGTAGAGTGCCATTGCCTGTCAAAGGGACACGGATACTCATCGGGGATATAGAGAGGTTAGAGACCCGTGTTGTGGCTGCAGTGGTGCTGCAGATCCTGGGCAACCAGGCACTCCACCACATCACTGGAGGGAATATGATTCTTGTGGAGAGTGTGTTGAGTGGGACCTACTATGGGTGGGCCCAAATGATGCTGTTGTCATTGAAATGACAGTTGTCGCTATTCAAGCGGCAAGTGAACCATGACTGTGCATATGGTACGGTGTTGTGCTCACTCTTCTTTATGAATATCCCAACACTTTGACCTCGTATGTAGCTCCATGATGGGGGCCCAACAGAGCCCAGGATGCACCAGTGGGGGCGACTACTATGCACAGGAGGAGGTGGGGCAGTCAGACGGGTGTTCTGACCCGAGTTCTTTGCTCATTGTGATCAGATGCCATTGTACATAGATGACTATCCCTATAGTGGGATGAGTTATTGTGGGGACCCGGATATTCCACTACCACCTAGTCGAGTATGGGGGCCTATTGGTAAGTGACAATTGCTAATATTTTATGTGCATTGTAAAGTTTTAGAATATTGTATATGGTACTGATTCGTCCACTTTTGTTATGCAGATACAGCACCAGTAAAACCAGTTGGGTATATGGGATGACCTGTAGTATCAGGAACTGCTGGACCTAGTGGATCGAGAGCGCTGCAAAATGAGGATGCAACAACCCTACTGGAGGACATCCATCGTAGATGTGAGAGGCTTCTAACTGGTGTTTCAGAGTGCGGCTAGCAAGACTTAGATGACCAGTACATGAGCCATGTATTGGTCTACCTTTGGAACGGTGAGGGGTCATGCAGCGCATAGTGATGGCTAGACAGGGGATGCCTGATCTATGAGCTGCAGGAGTAGAGCCATTGGCTCGGGATCCTCCAGATAGTGATTAGTGTGTCAGGGCAGCTGGTTCCCCTAGTTTTGAGTTTTTGTAACATGCTATGGGCATGTCATATGTATTAGAGTCGATGGACTCTAAAACATTTTATACGACAAATATCATGGATATGCATCATTTTGATGGTTTTATGTTATTGTATTATGTTAAATGCGTGTGCTAAATGGAAATATAGAATATGTTTTACAATGTTATCTACATAGTGATTTTGTGCTCTAGTTACATGACTGAATGTAATGATTTCAAATTCACGCATCAAAAGCCTCACTCATAAAATACTTCTAAAAAGGATAGGATTATGCACATGATAAACACCATTGAATCACATGACAAGAAGCAGGGAATCTAAATGAACATGAAGGTGAAGGATGTGATGGGAGAGGGCATCAGCTAATAAACCTCGCACTCCATCATATTCGGCCTATTTATTGGTGGAAGTACCAAAGAATATAGCGTTCGAGAGAAAAGTGAATGCAAGGGGGTAAATATGGCCCAACCTACCGAGGCTAGATTCTGGGAGTAGTGACTTGCACCATCGGCATAACCAATATAAGGTGTGGATGGGAGGTCCATTTGAAAGGTTCCACAAGAAAATAAATGGGAGGATGATGAACAATGCTGGAAACCTGAGCGCAAAGTAGAAATCGAACGCACACTGCAAGAGCGAGTGATCTGGGTAGGATGTCTACTACTCACACACCGATATTTAGGTGGAGTGTGGGAGCTACCAGAGGTGTAGCTTGTGCTCAGGCCACAAAATTCACCATAGAAACGGATGGTTCCATCTTGCTTATGGGCGGGAAAGATGAAGTCACAGGTGGACAAGGCTTCCATGATGTCATCATCACAATAGAAGATGGAGTGACTAGAGGAAGGGAGACCACATGACTTGGCGAAGCTACCTTACTCATCATCATGAGAAGAAAGGTTCACATGTGCATCGTCACGAGGGATGATGGAAGAAAAAGCAGATAAGGGATCTACCGATGTTGAGCCTAGGGTGATCGCTGAAGGGAGGTCAAGAAAAACAACAGGGGAAGATGAAGAGGGAACTTCCACCGAGGGTCTCATGGATGATGATAGGTATAGGATGGTGGCCGCAGGCTCCATCATCTCAACATCAGGAGGGGGAAAGTTAATGGGAGCAGGTAAATCCTCAAGTTGGCCCGCATCATACTGCGCAAGTACGAGAGAGGCTGATTGGTTTTGTTCAACCTCGTACTCCCGAACTACCTCCAAAGAGGCGCAGTAATGTGTAATGTGGGTACAATGGTGGGAATAATGGCCATGGATATCATACAAAGCACGGGGTTGATTTGTGTGAATATTCTTACGGTTCTTAGCTGCAGTCGAGGAAGAAACAGAGGCTTCAGGGATGGTAGACTTAGGGAACGTGACATTAACCATGGGCTTGATACGGGGAAGTTCAGGATAGTTATGGGTGTCATGGCCGATGACATCACACAAATCATAAGGTTTTGGAGGCAGAGGAGGGGAAAGGTCAGTCGAGGTAGCCTTGTCCGAAAAAAGACCACTTTAACTATGCATAACAAACAACCCTAACAACAAAGATGGCTACCAATATCTTTAGATATGGAATTAGGTGACCAAGATAAATGTTGCAAAAATCTAGATCTATGCATTAAAATACATTAAGCAGTAAACAAAAAAAAGAGTTGCCCCATGCATCCAATAGACAAGACAAGAATATGTTGAATGAATTTTGTATTAATTGCACCTGGGAGGAAAATATAGAAGGAAGTTACCAGTTTTCCTTAATGGGATGTGTTCTTGTAAGTCCTCAGCACTTTAGATCTAAAACTCCTCTCTCTTGATGGTGTAGAAAACCCAGAAAAAAATGGAACTCAAAGTGAGCTCACAAGAAAAAAGATAGAAAAATATAACAATGATGGTGGATCAAAGGCATACCAAAAGTATAGATCTAGAGTGATCTGTAGGCAACAAAAGGTAGTGAATGAATGGAAAAACCCTTCTATTTATAACAAAATATTGAGTTAGTCTAGATATTGGTGCATAATTAAAACATTATTAACCAAATCAGGATCCAACTTTTATGGAATATTTTATTATATTTTTTGGAGGGAAAAATAATTTGACTTGGGTCAAACCCCTTTATTTGTAAATAATAAATAAATAAATGACTATCATTATTTTATGATGCGGGTTTTTAATAATCAAATAAATAATGATTTATTTAATTATTTAAGAGTGATTTAGTCAAATTTAACAAGGAATATTATTTAAATAATGTTTAAATAATTATTCCTAGAAAATAATAAGATAAATAATGATTTATCTAATTAATTTTCCTTTTTTGGGTTAAATATGACCAGGAATATTAATTAAACTATTTTTTAACTAATTAGTCCTTGAGGAAAATCAAACAAATGTAGATTTATTTAATATTTCCTCATTGGGTTTCCTGTTTAGACCATAAACAATTTAATAAAGGTGGTTTACTAAGTTATTTTTCATAGTGAAAGAAATTTTACTTAGGGTAAAATTGGTCTTACATGGTGTACTTAGGTCCATCTAATAGGAATAGGTTAGATGACCAAAAAATGGTGTAACACACACGATACCACCCTGACATGAAAACTATTTTTAGTGTCGAATTCTATGGGGACCGATGGCATCAATGGGAAATGTTGATTCCCATTGTTCCACTCGAATATGTTCCGTAAAGGGGGAACATATCCAAGTTAAAATCTCAATCCTAGAACATTAATGGTGAGGTCGACAGGAAAGAAGCATCAAACATCCAATAGGTGTTGATATTTGGTATCAAGAAATATGGTGAAGCATATTGTAACATGGTGGGTCAAAAATGCATGATAACGAAATCGGTCTATAGTAATGTATATGGACAACTAGCCAGAGGTCAGAGCGGTAATGCTAGTGGCGATAGTAAAAACAATTTTCCTAGTAGTGATTGCCCTGGAGTCGGTAGGACATTAAGGGTATGTGTAAGTATGCTCTAACTGAGATGAGGAGGATAAGTGGATAACGTGCGATCTCTAACTGAGGGTGACTAGGAACTTTTGTCGGGTATAAGACATAAAAATATGGGTGAGAGTCTTTTTCCTAAAAATTATTCATACACTTTCTAAAATAATGTAATGGTGGTTTGAATGTACAAACACAGAGACGGGTGCCCCAAAAACATGTTTGCATACATAATGATGTAGGTACAATGTTGTTTGTTTAGGTTGGGTGCCCCATTGGTTGGTCTTGGTGTGGGATTTATGAGGAGGATTAAGGGACATAAATGGGCTATGTAAGTGGGGGGGTGATAGGCCAAATGTGGAATGTGGTAGTGCGTCCTACTTGATTCGTCGTAAAATATCATGGGTGGCTTGGGAATATGTTTTTGATCTATAATTATGCAGTAACGTAATAAAATACATCAATAAACATAAACTAATAGATGCATTAGGAGTAACACTTCATTTCATTAAAATCAAATATTGAACAATGCTTACAGATAGAATGGGAAATAGACTAGCTCAGGCAATGGTAGCTTATCTCTGAGAAGATATGTGGCAGCTACATGCCTTTGAACTATATTAAAATGAGGCTCGAAGGCCTATTTATTGTTGAGAAACAATGGAAAACCATAAACATCAAAAAACCTAACCCTAGGAGATGAAGCACAAAAGCTATGGGCCATGTATGGGTAAACTGGTACATCAACTTCCCGATGATGTAAGTTTTGAATATGATCTTCGTTTTACACGTGCAATAACTCGTTAGAAATATATATCCAAGGAATACAAATTTTGAGTGTCTAGCATGGTTCAAGGACCCATTTTTATCCAGGTTTTACCAAAAAACGTTATTCAGAGCCTCAAGACGACTCCAGAATTCTATGACCTAAAAAGCTGCCAAAAATAGTAAATTGTGCTACAATTAAGGAAACTGAAAAGCTAAAAGAAAAAATGATGGAGGTCCAAGTGGAATAGGTTGGTGGTCACTAATATTTTCCTGGATCATTCATCCCCCCTTAGGATGAAATGGTTTCTATTGCACTGAGTTCCTCCATGAGATGAGGAAACTTCTACTGAACTTGGTCCCTACTGAACCAGTTGACTTGGTGTACGACTTGGCCAGCTTTTATAGCGCAATACAACTGGATTTTTTTTTCCCTGTTATTGATTAATGTGTCCATGATCTAATTAGATGTGTCTTAACCCATGTATTCTAGGTTTAAATCTGTTGGTGTGAGTTGTTCTGTAATGATGGACATGTCAAGCAATGGTGGAAAGTAGGACTGAAGGCAGTGTGCATTGAACACTGGGCGCAGACCAAGGAATGGTGGAATACTAAGCTCAAAGTAATTTTCCCTTATCTACTTCATGATGGTGTATAACCCATATCATATCAGGTGATTCTTGCAGTGGGTCCCTCCTTTTGCAAATGTAGCCAAAATTTGTCGCCTACTTGGAACTTGTGTGGCACCTGATGTTGATCATGCCACTGCTTTTTCTTAGAATTTTATTTTTCCACTATGTCATGGGCATGATGGAGGATGTGTTTAATGTTCTCAATGAAGTTGTTCACCTTGTTAGCTTCAACCTGGACATGAGCCAAATCTGCCTGAGTAGCTGCAAATGGTAAGGCCACATCAATGGGACATAGTGGTTGGAATCCCAAGCTCACCTGAAAGTGGATATAGCCATTTGAGTTGGGTAGAGCCCAGTTATAGTTGTGCTAGATATAGGGGAGGATTTCATCCCATGTGTCTGGATGTTTCGATTTGTACATGCACAAAATGTGTATGATCATCCTGTTGATGACCTCTGTTTGGCCATTAGTTTGTGGGTGGAAATTTGTGGACTTAGTGAGTTTGGTGTCCAACATCAACCAGATACTTGAATAAAATGCACTGGGTAACCTTTCATATCGATCTAAGATAATGGACTATACGATCCCAAAGTGTACCCACACTCATTCAAAGAAGTGTTGTAATATTCCAAAATTGGAATGGCACAACAAGCCTGCTGAAATAAAAAACTCCTGGGAGATTAATGCACATAAATGAGTTTACAGCCCTTAGATCCCTTAGATCAGCAGATCTGGAGTCTAGATCCAAAAGGGGAGCAAAAAAAAATCAAACTAGGTGTGGTAAACAGATCTCCCACCTCCTAGTCTAGCTGAAAAACACCCTACAAGAGGGGTTGCAGCTATGCACAACAAACTGCTTCAGAAATAACATAGTCTTGGAAAGCATGAGAAGGAGGCCATTAAATAATTTTAAATTATTAACATAAAATAGAAAATCAGAATTACAGTGAAGCTCTTTCAATATACAACAGTATACAAGAGACAAGAGAGAAAGAAATCTTCAGAAAAGAAGGCTGCAACACATGTATAAACTACCAAATGGCTTATCAAATTTATTTTATGGAGCTGCAGCAGCTAAAAATTACATCTCAGATCTAGGACAGATCTCTGGACAAAACATCAGATCCATTTCAGATCTGTAAACTAGAGAGACACTATTACAAGATCCCCTTGGCATTTTGACCAAATCATGTAATACAAAGAGTAGATCTGAGTTTTGAGTTGCAGATCTAAAATATTATTCAGAAATTTCTAAATATGACTTTACATTGAAATAGATCAAATCTAAACATAACATGGATCAGCAAGCTAACCCATGGATCATCAAAGTGAAATGCAAAGCCCAACACCAGAGATCTCTCATCAAAAATGGGGTCAAAACACCTTGCGAACTCTCTACTGAAAATAACACAGTCCCTCAAGGAAAACTGCGCTGTAGCTTGAATAAAAATGATGGCCTCATGCCAAGATACAAATCAAAAACTCAAATAGTGGATGCACTCTTCCAAGAGGTTAAAAGGCACACTCACTAAGAAGAGGCTCCAATAAAAGCTAGATCTTTGTAGATCTACAGTTCCACTTGTTGTAGCCTACAAAAGAAAACAAAACCTCACTAGATCTGTGTTGCAGTTGGAAGTAGAGCTTGGAACAAAGCCTGATAGTGGATCAAATCAGCAAAAAATCCTCCAAGAATCCTCAATGGAAGAGGTGAAATCCCTGCATAGGAACTCCAAGTGCTAAGCAGCACAATCCCCCACTAAACAACAAAGAATAGTATTTGTCTAACACACAAGATACTAAAAAATATAGACAATCAACAACCTTCTATTGCTTCCTTCCCCTTCCTTTTATAAGATGAGAGCCTTTGCAAACACTAAACCACCTTGATGAGTTAGCTCCTTTCACATGAGGGGCCTCCTTCTAGAACTGCATTGTCCCTTCATGAGGTACATTGAATCTAGACAACGCTGTAGATTTGGTCAAGGTTGACCCAGTCTCACATCTCAAACCCCTTTCACACCTACAAGTGATTTATTTACATGGCCCTAATTTATTCTTGTTCATATGGGCATTGATTTATTCATTATTTTTAGGAGTTTTACATGTCCTCCTTTATTCATTTATTCATGCAACAGAAAGTAAAACAAAAATGCATATTCCTCCTAGCTCAGGCTAAGTAGGAATATTACAGTCCTCCCCTCCAAAATTTTTCTTGTCCTCAAGCAACTAATAAGGTGAGCACTATAGTCCTTCCCCTCCTCCATTGATGACATCATCAATGATCAAGTCCTCATCATAATCCAAGTGCTCATCAAGCCAATACATCAGGAATTGTTCCTCCAAGGTCAACATAAGATGTGCATAGTCCATCCTACAAGGAGTGAAAAATTCAACAGCAATAAACATGGCTAGAGCAATGCTTTCTATAAAAAATGTAGCATGAGGCACATAGAGAAGTTCCAGTCCAAGTGGTACATACAAATTGTCCACACTTCCTCCATACAATCCCAAAAACAGTACAACTATGTCATCCAAGTATGGGAGCAAAACTACATATATGCAAATAGAAATTTGACCTTGAAGAGGTGGGTCAAATTCCCACATGTGATGCTAGCGCAGTGCATCTCCTGCCTGCATTAGATCAAGGTGTGGCAAGTGGAATTTCCCACACACATTTGTTGCATAAGTCATCTCAACATAGCTATAGATATCAGATATGTTTGGTGCCTTTGGGAAACACCCATCATGAAAAAGAATCTCCCTTTGCACAACAAGGGAGTGGCCTAGTTCATAATTTCTATTGGCCCTCAAAAATCTATGAGATCCACATGATCTCCCACCCCCTTTAGGAGTCATAGCCTGCAAAAAAATGGTAAAATAATTTTATAGATCAGAAAATAAAACTTGCTTGGCATGATCAAATCATTTACCATCATAGTTCTTCATACACATGGAGTTGTGCATGAGCATTTCCCTCTTCTCAAGCAAATGAGGAACTAGCTAAAATGAATCTTGCAAAGAGTCCATTGGCTGCCCCAATCCTCCGTAGCTAATGAACTCTTGAAAGTGCTGGTGTAAGTCCTCTCTCATCCCCTCCCAATCAAAGCTCCTCATGATCAGGGCGTAGATCTCCAAGGACTGCATATGGCTGAAAAGGAATTCTTTGTGTGCCCTCTGTAGTACCTTCTGCTTGAGCTCAGAAGCTCTAGATAGGAAGATCCTACCATGAAAGTAGATGACCCCACCTTGGACTAAATATCCATACTCTTGTTGTAGGTCATCTAGTATCATAACAGTGTGGAGATCTTTGGAATACTCTACAAGTAGTTGAGATTTCCAGTACAGATCCACATAGCCCAACAAAGACAACACTGATGATACCTCCATGGAAGTGTCTGTAATGTTGCTGATCTCTTCTCTGACATTTCCAATGCCAAATATGTGTGTTGGAAGGCTGATCCTCCCATTCTCCTCCTCCCACAGTGTAGATTTGGAAATGAGAGGGGGTGATAGTGGTGAAGGGAGAAGATCCCCCTTACTCTTGAGTTGTCCCAAGCCTCCCAACGTTGTAGCTTGGTCTTCCATTGCCTCGATCCCTCTTGGATATAATTTTGGAGTAGCACTTTATGAGGCCTTCTCCACAGGATCATAATTTGGTGGCCTTACAGGTGGTTTTCCACTAGATAGGAATGTCCTATGCAAAAAGCTCATGAACATTAGTGAAGGGACTATGATATCCTTGCTTCCACTGTGCAAATACATCTTTGTTGTTTGTGTGGAAGTGGTAGGTGAAGGACAAGTATGCATGCCTTGGATCATTTGGGGCTTGCCACTCTTCATGTCCACCCACTCCATCTGAAAAGCCTTCCAATCAGTGGTGACCATCCCCAATGTAATCAACCATTGGACACCCAAAATGATATTGGTGTCTGGTATGTCAACTACAAAAAAGTGATCCACCAAATTGTAGGAACCCATAGTAACTAAGAGTGATGGGAAATATTGCATGCCTTGCATTTTCCTATCTCCTAGGACCAAAACAGAGAATCCCTCAAAAGTATTATTTGGGATTTCTCTCCTCTGCACAAGATGAGCATCAATAAAATTGTGGGTTGTCCCACTGTCAATCAGTACATATACCCTTTGATTCATGATTGAACCTTGTACTATTAGGGTCAAGTACTTAGGCACTCCTCTCAAATATGCAAGAGTTCCACCTATTGGAGCAAAGGCTCCATCCCCATCCCCAGATGGTGTTGGATCTCCCTCAGCATTATCAGCACTGTGACCCCTCCTTGGTTCATCATCTTCATCTTCCTCCTCAAAACCTGAGAAGACTTCTATGTAGTGTGCTTTCCCAGCTCACATCTATGTCCAAGTGCCCATGACTCTTGGCAAGTGAAACATAGTCTCTTCTTCCTCAGCTCCCTCCTGAGTTCAATATCAAGAGGCTTCTTCAATGAGATTTCCTTGGAAGGAATAGATTTTTCTTCCTTCCCTTTAGAAAAGCGAGGGCTTTGCTCTGGAAAGTTTCCTTTACTTTTGGCAAGGCATCTTGGAGGTCTCTAGCTCTCTCAATGGCATCATGCAAAGTGGTGGGCTTGGTAGATTTAACCAACCCATGCAAAGGTTCATCCAAGCCATCGATGAACATGTACACCCTCCTTGCTGCAGACAGATCAGGAACCATAACAGATAATATCAAAAACTCAGAGATATAAGTTTCTGCATTTCCCGATTGCTTTAACTTTTCAAGGCTCATGAAAGGTGCTTCTGGATCCTTTTTGTCAAACCTCTCCACTAGTCTTCTAGTGAATTCAGAGTAGGCAGTCACATTGGCATGGCCCAATGTAGACAACCCATGGAACCACCAATTGTGTGCTTCACCTTCAAAGTGCAACACTGCAATCTTGATTGCTTCAATCTCAAGGAATTTTTTCAACTAAAAGTAGATATCCAAATTTTCTACCCATGCCTTGGCAGAACTGGAGGATGACCCATCAAACTTGGGAAAAAATAATCTGCCCATAGAGTGGTGTCTATAATTATTATGAAAGAACCCACCATCTCTATACTTTTGCCTTGGTCTTCTTTTTTCCTTGAGGTGACAAAACACTTGGAAACACAAGTGGTCTTTAATCTCTGATTCTAAGATTCATATTCCACAAAGTAGTATTCAAGGGATGCTTTCTCTTGTGGTCCTTCATCCTCCATAGCCAAGAAGGTAGGCATAGTGGAGTGTTGTGGAGCTTGTGGGGCTTGTGGCTGGTTCACTGGTTGACTATTCCAGTGGTGAGACATGTCAGAGCTTTCACTGGGATGAAATCTCCCAGGATTTTCCCTCATTCTATACATCCTCATCTCTTTGATCTCTTTGGTAAGATCTTGCATGGCCACCAAAAGAGTTCTTGCAAAATCTTCTCATTCTTTATCACTTGCAGTCTCAGGGGCTTTATCCTTGTCTTAATCATCACTAGTGTAATCAAAATTATTGTGAATTTTTTTCTAATACCTCCTCTCCCTCTCAGTAATAGGTTCATATTCTTCTGAAGGAAAAATGGCTGTGGTTCTCCAATGTAAGCACAGGTTGTGCCAAGAAAGGAGCTCTGATACCACTGTAATATTCCAAAATTGGAATGGCATAGCAAGCCTGCTAAAATAATGAACTCCTGGGAGATTGATGCACATAAATGAGTTTACAGCCCTTGGATCCCTTATATCAACAGATTTGGACTCTACATCGAAAAGGGGAGCAGAAAAAAATCAAATTAGGTGTGGTAAACAGATCTCCCACCACCTAGTCTAGCTGAAAAACACCCTACAAGAGGGGCTGCAGCTATGCACAACAAAATGATTTAGAAATAATGCAGTCTTGGAAAGCATGAGTAGGATGCCATCAAATAATATCAACTTATGAACACACAGAATCAAATCAAGATTACAATGAAGCTTTTTCAATATACAACAGAATACAAGAGACAAGAGAGCAAGAAATCTTCAGAAAAGAAGGCTGCAACGCATGTATAAACTGCCATATGGCTTAACAGTGTTATTTTATGGAGCTGCAGTAGCTGAAAATTACATCTCAGATCTAGGATAGATCCGTGGACAAAACATCAGATCCATTTCATATTTGTAAACTAAAGAGGCATTATTACAAGATCCCCTTGAGGTTTTGACCAAATCATGCAATACAAAGAGTAGATCTGAGTTTTGAGTTGCAGATCTGCAATATTATTTAGAAATTTATGAAGATGAATTTACATTGAAACTGATCAGATCTAAAAATAACATGGATCAGTAAGCTAATACATGGATCACCAAAGTGAAAGGCAAAGCCTGGCACCAGAGATCTCTAATAAAAAATGGGGTCAAAACACCCTGCAAACTCTCTAGTGAAAATAACGCAGTCCCTCAAGGAAAATTGCATTGTAGCTTGAATAAAAATGATGGCCTGATTCCAAGATACAAATCTAAAGCTCAAACAGTGGATGCTCTCTTCCAGGAGGTTAAAAGACACACTCACTGAGAAGAGGCTCCAATACAAGCTAGATCTTTGTAGATATAGAGTTCCACTTGCTGCAGCCTACAAAATCAAACAAACCCTCACTAGATCTATGTTGCAGTTGGAAGTAGAGCTTGGCCCAAAGCCTGATAGTGGATCAAACCAGCAAAAAATCCTCCAAGATTCCTCAATGGAAGAGGTGAAATCCCTTCATAGGAACTCCAAGTGCTAAGCAGCACAATTCCCCACTAAACAACAGAGAATAGTATTTGTCTAAACAGATAAGATACTCAAAAATATAGACAATCAAAAACCTTCTCTTGCTTCCTTCCCCTTCCTTTTATAGGATGAGAGCCTTTACAAACCCTAAACCACCTTGATGATTTAGCTCCTTTTACATGAGGGGCCTCCTTCTAGAACTGCGATGTCCCTTCATGAGGTACATTGAATCTAGACAGTGCTGTAGATTTGGTCAAGGTTGACCCACTCTCACAGCTGAAACCCCTTTCACACCTGCAAGTGATTTATTTACATGGCCCTAATTTATCCTTGTTCATATGGGCATTGATTTATTCATTCTTTTCAGGAGTTTTACATGTCCTCATTTATTCATTTATTCATGCAATAGAAATTAAAAAAAAAATGCATATTCCTCTTAGCTCAGGCTAAGTAGGAATATTACAAGAGCTTAGCAGTGGCTTAATTTGTTACATTCTTCTTTTAGGCTGCCATAATGGCCATTTCAGAGACTCTTTCAATGAACACAAAAATGTGGTCATTGCCATGCTTGGTAGAAGGAAGGCCCAATATGTAATCCATGTAGATGGATTCCAAAGACTGACTAGGGATAGACAGTGAAGTATATAGTCCTTGATTCCTGATGGCTGGTTTGGAAACGGTGCAGGAAATGTAGGATGTGATGTGCTTCCCAACATCATGTTGAAGGTTCATCTAATAGAAATAATTCTGCAATACTTCCACTATTTTATCAACCTTGTAATTTCCAAAGAACGGACTGTAGTGGAATTCCCTAATCATCTTGGCATGTGCACTTTAAGGAACACAGAGGTGTCCCAGGTGGCATAATAGTGCATCCTGGAGGTGAAAATTTGGAACTTGCTTACCCTCTAGGAGCGTCTGGTATGTGTTGCTAAATTTTGGATCACTTTTGTAGAGATGCATCCAACTCAAAGTATTGTGCCCATAAGAGTCGAGCATAGTGGTTAGCATCACAATCGACAGTCGGTTGAGGCAATATGAAACATTATTGGTGTTTCCATTCTTGTACTTGATGTTCAAATGGAACTGTTGCAGGTATGTGAGCCATTTATGATCACGATAATTCTGCAACTTCCCTTATGTCTAGATTAACTAAATGGGTCGGTGATCTATGTGGATGATCATTTCCTTCCCCAAGATGTAATGCTTCCATTGTCGGTAGGTATGCACATTGGAATACATTTATTTTTCATAGGTGGGATAATTCCAAACTATGTCTGAAAGTGTCTCATTGTGATATGCCACTAGATGTCCCTGCTAAGTAAGTATTGCCCCAATAGTATAGTTAGAGGCATCTATCTTGATATAAAATGGTTGTTGCAATTATAATAATGTGATCAATAGTGCAGAGCAGAGGCGATGCTTCAACTCTATGAATTCCTTCTGTTGAGTTTTAGAAAAAAAGTATTTTGCTTCCGCTCATCCCTTTGTGACTTGACTCAAAGGCCAAATGATATGATAGAACCCAAGAAAGAACCCGCGGTAGAAATTGGCAAGACCCAGAAATTTGTGGAGCTCTATTAGAGTGGATGAGGCTGGCCAATATTGAATGACCTAGATCTTGGCTAGGTCCACAAGCACCCCCCATTCATCAATAATGTATCCTAGATATTGAACCTCGGTCATGCAAAAAGTACATATCTCCAAATTTTCACACAACTTCTATTGCCGCAGTGTTTGGAGGACCTATCAAATGTGGTGGAGGTGTTCTTCCAAAATCTAGCTGAAGATCAGTATGTCATCCAAATATACCACCATGGATGAGTTTGTGAATTTTTTAGAATATGTCTTCCATCAACCTCATGAAGTTTGTGGCAGTATTCGTGAGCCTTAAAGGCATGACTAGCCATTCAAAAAGGCCCTCCTTGGCTTTGAAGGCAGTCTTCCACACATCGGAGTGTTCGATCGGTACCTGGTGATACTCAGACTTCAAGTTGATATTTCTAAAATATTTACCCCCCTTTGGAAAGTCTAGAACGACATCAATCCACAGGATTAGATACCTATTTTGGACAGTGATCTTGTTCATCGCCTGATAGTCAATACATAGTCTCCAAATCCCATCCTTCTACACCAAAATGATCGAGCTCCCACAGGGTGATGAACTCAGATAGATGTGACCTTTCTATAGCACCTCTTAAATTTTCCTCTTGATTTCATCATTCTCCATAATAGAGCATTGATAGATCGGTCCACTGGGTAGCGCCTCGCCTAGGGTTAGATCGATGGATTTCTTGACCTGGAAATTAAGATGTCCCCGTACTCCTCAATGACCTTGTCCATCTATTTTTTCCATGCAGAGGAGCCCTGTCTAGAGGTCATGGCCACAATATTATTCTTTCCCTAAGGGCGAATCATCAAGAAAAAAAATTTCCCTATTTTGGAAATGAGCTTACTACATTATTTTGCTGTGATGAAAGAGATGGTGATAGGAAGTGCTACCTCTGGTATCTTGTACAAATTATTTCCAAAAATAATAATAGCAGTGCGAGGCCTAGACTCATACATAGCATTTCGCTTCCACAAGTATGGTTTGCCTAATAATACATCACAAACATCAAGATGAGAAATATCACATAATACCTCATCCGTGAAGGGCTTGATGTTGTAGAGAAGGTGAAACTGCTGGCTGACAGGGAGATTCCATCCTTGGTGAAGCCACCTGATGGTGTATGGCTATGGATGTGTTATGGTTGGCAAGCCCAACCACTTTACAACCTCTACCGAAATGAGGTTCTTTTGGCTTGCACTGTCGATAATGAATTGCAGTGGGTAACCCTTCACCCACATTGGGGAATGGAAGAGGCGCTCCCACTCCTTTGGATCTGTGGGCTCCTCCTTTTGGATCTTAGTGGTGGAAAAAATGGCATTGGGCTCTGCATAAATAATATGCTTCCCTTTTTCATTCCCCTTGTCGGGTTCTAACTATGATTCAGAACATGCATCTGAATTGGAAGCCTTTAGCTCAGCCACGAGTGACTGCTTGGTCCAATGCTCACTTATGTTGTGAGTGGAGCTCTTAGGGAACTCAAAACACTTTCCTGTGTCATTATTTGGCTTTTAGGTGTTTCTCTTCGCTTGCAGATTTGGAAAGTTGTCATGGGCCACCCCACCTTGGATTTTTCCTTTGTTCTACAGTTTGGGGGCACCTTTCCCTTGCTTCCGATTCACATATCCAAGGTCTTGCTTCTTCTGTTTGAATTTGTGTTCAATATGAGCAGCATACTAGTATGTTGCACCAAGAAAGGAGATGTCGAGCAACTTCATTTCCTTGTAAAATTATCTATACAAAAAATTGTGGTACTTCAGCAACAAATGTACCACCATTGGTTAGCCATTGAAGGATCTGAGCAAAGTAATTTATCATCACAAACATTTGTTTATTAAGGGCCTCCTCAAGCAATATTTTGATAGGATATCCTTCTCCCTTATCTTTCTTTTCTTCTTCCATGGGAGGTAATTGGAGCTTTCAAGGTTCATCTTGCAAAGGTTCAACCAGATTGAGCCCTAACTCCTTATACCCCAACCTTAATGGGGACATGCAAATAAAGATAAATAAAGAGAATATTGCTCTGACACCAATGATAAAAAATTATGCAGGAACTCAATAAAATACAATAATAAACATAAATGAAAATATTAAATAGGAATAACACTTCATTTCATTAATATCAAATATTGAACAATGGTTACAGATAGAATGGAAAATAAACTAGCTCAGGCAATGGTAGCTTATCTCTGAGAAGAGATGTGGTGGCTACATTCCTCATAACTATGTTCCGGTGAGAATAAAAGGCCTATTTATTATTTATAAACAATGAAAAACTCTAACAATCCAAAAACCTAACCTTATAAGATGAAGTGCCAAAACTATGGGCCTCGTTTGGGTAAATTGGTACATCAACTTCCTAGGGACGTAAATTTGGTATACGATCTTCGTTTGGCATGCACAATACCTCTTTAGAAAGATATATCCAAGGAATACAACTTTTGGATGAAAAAAATTATTCAAAGACCCATTTTGGTCCCTATTTAAAAAAAAAAAATGTCATTTAGCGCCTCAAAACAGCTCCAGAAGTTCAGGACCCGAAAAACTGCAAAAAATAGTAAATTGTGCAACAATTAAGAAAACTAAAAATTTGAAAGAAAAAATCACGGGGGTCCAAGTGGAATAGGCAGGTGGCCACCAATATCCATCTAAATCAATTTGATGAGCAATGAGTGAAGTAGAATGAGATTTATCTTCAAGGCATGCAAGTGAATTGGTTCTCAGGCCTAAGTAGGTGGTCATCGATCCCAATAGTGAATGGGGGTCTATGGACATGAAGTGAGCCATGAGTGGGAAAGCTCTATCAACTAGCATGGATTTTTATCCTATGCAACGTGGGGTGGTGATAAATATGGTTGAGGTGATGGACCTTATGGTTGATTTTATAGAAATAATGTTAGGATATGCAAAGCTTAAGAGGAAGCCTATCATGTTGAGTGGTGAATGATACCTGGTCTGTTATTTTTCTGTCAAGGTGTTGGTATAACTTAGTGGGTTTCTCGTGATGTACCTGCAATATCCATGGTCAATACCCCAAGTGAAAGCATATTTTTAAAATATATGAATAATTTGTAATTAATTGAATGATAGGAATTAAAAAACAAGATAAGGCACACCTGAAATGATATTTTGGGTGTGTCGGGCCCAAAAAATGAGTTTTGGAAATAATTGGAATGGAGAGTTCCATGATGGAGATGATTTGTTTTTTATCTTGATGTCTTTGACGGTTTTGAAAACGGAGGTTCCTAGCTCCTGTACTGGGCTCGGGAAGCCCTTTTTAAAAGGGTGATATATAGGAAAAAGGGGGCCCAATTTCACCTCATTTGCATTGACCATTTTGGGAGGCCATAGCTAATCCAAGAACTATTTCATGTCATTGTAGTTATCCAGTGCACCAGGGAAGCATGCAAGGACAATGAGGTTATAACCTTAAACCTCTACTTTGTCGATTTCATACAATAGGTGAAGTAGGTCGTACAGAGGTTCCCTATATGACCATTTTAGTGAAAAAAATTTCTTATTGATAATGCCCCAGGCACATGGATGTCATGTGTTTCTTATTGATTCATGCGACAACCTTGCGAGCTAGTGATTGACAGACACGTCGTTGCTATTAGAGAGAGGTTGTGGTTCAGTTGCCCCAGGTCGCACTTTCTACATTTCTGTGTTCAACATAGATAGCAAACAATGCATCTACTCAATGAGTAGACATGTGGTCCTAGCCATGGCCTCGCCATGAGTTTGGTTGTAATCATATGTGATGTTGTGTGTCGTTAGCATTAGGTGGTGTAATAATTTTCGTAATGGTTGGTTTATAGCGAGTGGGAGGGTGTTCCTACGACCTTGTTGTCATACAAGGGGCAAAGGTTTCCTCTTCAATAGGAGGTCAGTGTTGAATCCTAAGATGCCCAAATTTTTGTAGCATAGGGCATGTTTTTGTACTATTAGAGCTAGTGGTGAAAATATCGCAGACAAGGCAAGTACTAACCGAGTAGATGGAATGCAAGTAAGTACTACTCATAGCGTAAGATGACGATGCTTGGTTAGGGTCGTGATATGGGGAATTTCTGAGTGCTTTCCACATCCAGGTCTTAGTGCTAGAGTGGTGTGACCTCCTAGGGTTGGTTTTGTTTAATGTTGCTCTGGCTTCTCTCAAACATGGAAGATATGATAGTTCTTCATGTGATGAAATTGAGAGCATATGTGGCTCTCTTGGTTATAGAGGTGGATTTGGGGAATGGGGGCCACTATGCAAAGAATATCAGTAAAATTTCCTAATTCAAGACATTGGTTAACCAATTGGTAGGTTTTATTACATAAGGCACATGGGAGGATTGGTTTGAACCTCACGGTTTTAGGGTGCTTCATATTTCTTCAATATCTAGGTTGGTGGTGGTGAGAGGAGGCCAATGGAATTATTGATGAAATTTTTCCTTCAAAAATGCATAATATAAACCTAAATGCTTCATCCCCATGGGGTGTGGTACTTCCTGAAAATTTCATGTTCGAGCCAACTAAGTCATAGTTTTCAGCGATGAACTATCACATGAATTCTAAAATAGAATGGAATCGGGAAATACGAGGACAATGTCATGCTTGATGGTTAATATCCCAAATATGGCAAGCATGGTGTCTATGCCTGGATACGTTTCTTTGGTAAACAAAGTTTACTGGGTACCATCGATTAAATTCCCTTAATTCAGGGCATTTGGTGATTAAATGGTCAGCTTCATTGTACAAGGTGTAGACTAGGGTGGGAGGTTTAGACTCAATTTTCCTTCTTGTATTCTGCTGGGTTGGGAAAGGTGGGTATGAGCTTGAAATTGGTTCATCTCATATGTATAGGATTGTCTTGGATCCATCATCAGCTATCTGTGTGGTTGCTACAGATGGATCTTGGAAATTGGATTACACGAGTGCACATAATGCATCTCTATATCAAGGGATTTTGGGGCAATTATGAGTATAATTCCCATATTTTGTGCATATGCCACATGCATGGTTGGTGTAAAATAGCTTGTTTTGTACAGTTGTGACCTCTTCTCTAATAGGTAGATTTGGGGCCACCGTGATTTTTTGGGCATGTAGGAGAGTTTTTGACTCCTCTAAATCAGGGTAGGTGTTGGCAGGGTGGCCAACAATGCTGCAAAAATTGCAAGGTGGAGGTATCCTAGGAATATTTGGTGTGTCCACCCACTACAAGGAAAATACCCTCTACTGGAGGTTATAAAGAAGTTTTTTAGTGTTATACAATTAGCCAAAATTGTCAACAAAAAAATTGCTACAACATCTGTTTTTGGTAACGAAGGTTTTGGCAGATATTCTAACGAAATTTCAATACAATTAAAAAACACTGGGCGGCAGGAGGTTTCTATGGAATTTTTTCTCATCGATGTGCGCATCAGGTGTAAACATGCAGTGCATTGTACATGAATGCATCGGTACTGTAAACCTACCAAGCACCAGGATGGAAAACAAATTTTAGATTCCCTAGGGAGTTTAGTAACGACCTAGCGCATGTCAGCCAGAAAGTCACACTAGGCCGATGGAAGGTGCATGCACTGGGATGTTAAGTTGTAAAACCGCATTGAGCCCTCTAGGTGATAAAACACACTAGGCCGTTCAGTTATAAAAACACACCAGCGTGTTAAAGTTAAACTGCACCAGTGCATGCAACGCCTATCGAACCTCCTGGGTGGTAGTCGTCGATAAAGTGCACTGGGCGTTCTAATTAGTATTGGTATTTATGCGGTGCCCATAGGTAGTAGAAACGCATCGGTGTGCATTATCATACAAACGCGTCGGTGCATGGTAACTAACATGCATTGGTGCTCATTTTGTATTTTTTAGAAACATCAAACTGTGAGAGTGCAATTATTGTGATTTTTTAAAATTCATTATTCATCAAAATTTGACACATATCTTATAACAATATCATATCAATTAAATTTTTATTAGTGCATTTGAATGTGCTTTTTGGATTAATTTTTCATATCATATCATCCGATTTCACATCTCTTCATTATAATATTTAATCATCCATATATTTAATCAGTGGTGTAACATTTCATAGCGATAATGTAGAATGCAATAGAATAGATTAAAACATATTTTATTATATATATATATATATATATATATATATATATATATATATATATATATATATATATATATATATATATATATATATATATATATATATATATATATGAATAAGACACTATGTCCATTACATTAAAAATAAAATGCCTTGCTTTGATAGCCAAACATATTGATCATCATTCTTCGCTGGAAATGATGTCACTACTCGAGCTACTTCCGTGAGGAATGTTTTGTTCACTGTGTTGATTGTTTTCTTCTTCTTCAAGTTCCATCTACAAACATAAAAATAAATTGTGATGAGTGTATATACATTGGTGAGAATAATGAAAATTTAAATATAAAAATATCCATTAATGTAAATGAAAATAAATGTACCATAGCAAGAATTGACTCATGAACTATACACATTCTTTGAAAACAAAATTTCATGCCATCTTTCAATAATTCATTTGTTGGCGTAGTTCCATACTTCGTTTCCTACAATTTTTATACCCCATAACAAATCATATATTTAATATAAAATATTATTTTGTTCTATCAATTATAGACAGAGCTAAGTAAAACACGATATATGCTTACAAATTCCACAATTAATTTTTGATATGCCAACATATAATGACAACCCATATTTAAACCAATGTCAATCAAATTTTCTGATGGTTCTTATTTGTATGTTAGCATCTGTTTGAAGAAATTCAATGATGATTTTTGTAAAAAAACTTAACATATACAAAAATGAACTCTAGTTAAGTTGTTATAAGGAAGTAACAATTACTCACAAACATAGATATCAACCCTTTTTTTCCTTGCCGTCTTGTTTTATGTGCTGAATGGGTTGCATTTTCTTTTATTTTCTGCCAGAAAATACTTGAAAATTAATATTTAATGCTAAATTGTTTATTTATTGTACCTAATCAAAAAATTCAATGATCACATATTACATTTGAAGCACGTTGTTTGTAATATCCCAAAATAGGAAAAGATATTAATACAAAACACAATAACTAGAAACTACAACAATATGGAAATAAACTATAAACACCATAAAAATAAACAAAACAATTGAGTCATTTTATTAATAAGGAGGTGAAACATAAGTACAATAGTGGTCAAATAATAGCACTCAAGTCGACAAATATGGCTAGAGTGATCGTCAAGTCCTCCCACTGAGAACACTACGTAAATTTTTCTCTAGTGGAGACCCTACTGCATTGCCCCTGCTGGAAATGTTGGAAATGTAACTACTAGCTGAAAAGGGGTGCATATATAAGGCTGTTATGGAGATCTAAAATTGTTGGGATTTGGAATTCAAACACTATGATGAAAATCAAAAATAACCCGGAAAGGATTTCCGGATTGGCTCACCTCAGAAAATCACCCTTCTAGGGCTTGCAATGCACAACTACTAGGTATGCAGATATATGGGCTGATCTGAAAGATATAATAGTTGTATTAACACCCAATCAGCTCAATGTATGAAGCACTAGCCCCTTCTCCTAATTCCCAAGATGGAAGCTTGAGTTCTAGCTCCTCCTATGATGTTGCAACTGCTGATCTCCACAACTGCTGGAAGTGACTGCACTGTTAAGAGGGCCGAAATTTTAGCTTGCTGATAGATGATACAATAATTCTCAAAACTAATGGAAATGATCTCACAAAATTGAGGGGATTATCCCTCACTGGATTCCAAGCTGAGATACTTGGAACTTCCTTCCTCCTCTTAAACTACACTATTGGAATGCGTAATTCTTGCAGGTACTGCTGCTACATAGAGGAGTAGAATGATGGCCTGATGTCGGATGAAGCAACACTGCTCTCGGAAGACTGCAATGGATGCACAAGGTTCAGGGTTGATCCCTTCATAGGTTTCCCAACTGAAATATTGAGAACTAACTTCCTCCTCTCAAACCCTAATGTAGGAATGCGCAATTCCTGTAGTTGTAAGTGCTGAAGAGAGGGGTTGAATGTGTCACTGTTGTTGGATGATGAATGGCTATGTTAGTCATCAGTAATTTTTACCTATTTAGATGACTAAATGGTTATCCTAGATTTCTAGAAACAAGAGTCATGAATCTTGTGATTTCCGAGAAATCTCACTGCCTTCATTTCCCTTAGGAGAATTTTTTCATTGTTCTCCTACTCTATCAAAGCATGGCCAATATATCATTCCCAGAAGACCAAATATTAGACTTATATCCCTCCTACTCACTATGTCTGCCACCTCTCACCTTACCACTTTGTTTCTGATTACCTGCGCCTTCTACTTCTACACCTTGGTTTACCAAGTAGCCCAAACCTTTTCCCCTACTCACCAAGTGCCTCAAGCAATGGTGATTTTAAATTCCCTTTCTAGGCTTTTAGATAAATCAAATATTTAAGTTTCTTGGATGGAAATGCATAAAGAGTTATAAAAACCCTGTTTACATCTCCAAACCCTGATTCCAGTTTTCAGTCAAACACCTAATCCAAAAATATATCCCAATAGGTCATTATAGGGTCTCCTAGGTTATGCATTGCTTTGGTTTCCTAAAATCACTATGTTCACAGGTGCTCAAAGGTGAAATCAAATGAAAAGAAGGTGAGCTCATGAATTTCCAAAGGGTTTCAAAAGGCCTTCAAGGAAGGACTCCCTAGATCAGAGCATAGAGTCTGCAAAAAGACAGTTTTCCTATGTTAAAGCATTTCTGCAAGAATGCTTTATTATAGTTATCAACAGAAGAAAGATAGGGTAAGAGGCTAAAACTCCTCAAGGTAGTCCACAATAGAAGAGGAGAAAAATGCTTAATTTCAAGAGAATAATGAAGACAGAGATACATAAGCACAACTGTGCATGGATTAAGGATTCATTGAAGCAAGAAATCATAGTGAGAAACCTCCTCGATGACAGTAGGCAAAGATTAAAAAATAATGACAGGGAATGGCTTATAAATCTTATTTTAGGCACACTTTTTCACCACACCAAAAATATAGAATGAAAAAGTACCAAGGTGAAGGAGGCAAAACTCTCATGAACAGTCAATATCCATGAAGAAGGTGAAAAAGGACAGAGATGCATCAGCACCACCAAGCCTAACATCAAAGCTTCTAGGTATGATAAATAAGAAAAGGATAAAGGCCCTTAAAAGCAAGAAGTCTAAAAAGGTAGGCAGAGGTGACCTAAAGGTCATGAAGCCCCATTAAATATTAGAAGGTTTTTAGAGAACATTTTAAAGGAGCCCCCCCATGGTTGAAATCAGATAGAAGGGGTTTTATTTTGTCACTATAATAGAGGGATAAAATTCTGAAGAGTATTAGTATGAAGGAGCCAAAAAACTATCAAGAATAGTCAATATTCATCAAAATGGTCAAAGAGGGAAAAAAAAGGTTAAAATGTCCAAATAGAACATCAAGAAAATCATGAGTTTGCTTATGAAAGTGACCTAAGTTGCCAAGATTTTGAAAATGACCAAGAAGCCAAAATACTGTGTTATGAAATCTACTGCAGATTAGAAGTGTTCAATGAAAACACATCAGGCATGGTGTACAGACTTTGGCAAAGCATACATCTCATTTTCAAAAGCACTGAGAAGGAAAAGTGTTAAGTTCTCAAATAAATTACTAAAAGGCCATTTTTTATGTTTATAGTCACCCCCTGCACAAAAGAAAGAAATATTTGTGAAAGGAAAAAAGACCAAAAGTGAACATTAGTCAAGATGGGTTTTCATTTCTAATTTTTCCTAAGGATATAAAAATCCTAGAGTTATAATTCAAACACCATTTTTTCATTTTGCAAAAGGAGCAAGAGGAGCTCATAGCTTTTCAGGGTTTCTAGTAGACTTTTCGGGAAAAAAACTGATTGTGCTACGCTCCTAAAAGGTCGCGCTATGCGTCTGTACATGTTTCCTGTAAATTTTTCAACAGGATGTTGCATGCCTGTGTAGCAGCGATACGCACTTGTGTAGCCACTCCATTGCAAGACCATTTCCCCTTCTCTCATTTGTTGGATAGATATACTCCTTTGATGAAGATCATTATGAAATACTTTACCTGTGAGGGTAGGTTTTCTAGGATCTACTCCTACCACATAAGACTACTCATGCATTTTACTACGGCCAAACTGCTCCATTTTCCCTACTAAATTTGTAAAAGTATTGATAAAATGTCATCCATTGTGAAAAAAAGGCCTCCCTCCCAACAAATGTCAAGTTTTTTCCACCATTCCATCATAAAAAAATATTTTCTTACACCAATTGGAGCAACAAGTCATCCCATGGGAAGATCTCATTGCCCATGGTGTTTTTACAAGTCCACAACCCCTTCCTCTATGAAGTTTACCATCATCATCTCAACTTCCTCCTCCCACACCTCCATCACCCTCCACTGACCATGATTCATCCTCTTCACATGAATCCTCTCCCCAAACAAACCTCCCTCTTTCACCTTCCCCTAAAGCCTTAGAACATGAAGAAAGTAGTGACAAGAAGGAAAATGACAGTCAAGGAGAAGAAACAAGTGATGAAGAGGAGGAAAATGAGAGTGAAGAAAGTGAAAATGATGGATAAGATACCAAATACAGTGAAGAGGAGGCAGATGAAAGTAGTAAAGAAGACAATGACAAAAGCATTGGGCTAAATGATGAAGAAGGTAACAAAGAAAATAGTGATGACAAAGAGGAAGAAAAAAGTGACCGAGATGAACATGGTAGTCATGAAGAAATTGATGACCAAGATGAACATGGCAGTCATGAAGAGAGTGATGACCAAGATTAACATGGAATTCATGAAGAAAGTGATGATCAATATGAAAATGACAGTCATGAAGAAAGTGATGACCAAGATGAACATGGAATTCATGAAGAAAATTATGGCAAAGAGGAAGATGTAAGTGAAGAAAGTGATGAGGAAGAAGACAAAGAAGTAAATGTTGATGAAGAAGAAAGTAGTGACAAAGGTAGTGAAACAAAAATTGAACAAGAAGGTAAAGGCAGTGAGCTAAATGAGGATGAGGAAGTCAATGACAGCCCAAGTACAAAGGCAGATTTTGATGAGCAGAATGATGAAGGTAAAGAAGCAAACAATGAGCCAATTAGCAGTGATAAGAGCAGTGACAAAGATGAAGATAGCAGTCAAGAAGAGACAAAGTTTGAAGGTAATTGCAGTGGACAAGACAAAGAAGACAGTGAGTGGAAAAGTGAATAAAACTCACATCATGAGGAAGAAAGTGAAAATAACAATAAAGGAGAGACTAATGAAAGTGCCTCTAACAGTGACCCCACAGAAAATGAAAGCAGCAATAAAGAGACAAAGTTTGAAAGTGAATACAGTGGGCCAAATGATGAAGAGGAGGATAGTGATGAAGATACAAATGTACAAAGCAATGATGAAGACACCTCTAATGTTGCAAATACAAAGGATGACAATCATGAAAATCTTGACAGTGATACTAGCATGAGAGAAAATGAAAATTACTCTCAAGAAGGAATCCAAGAGAAAAGTGAGGAAGACACACATACAGAGATAATCAATGAGAAGACAAACAACCTAAGGCCTCCAATGATCAATTCAAGTGAAACATGTTAAAAATTGTATTCTCACTTACCAAAGAGGATGAAGGCAAGTGTTTTTTTCCTCTAAGAGGTAAGGGACCTTGTCATCTACTTCAGCTCAACCATTAGACAAAGGTAAGAAAAAAGTGAAAGAAGAAGAGGAAGATCACGAAAAAGAAAGAGAGTTTGAACTCATTCACATAGACAGTGATGATGAGAATGAAACAAGAATTTCAAACTCCCTCCTCCAAGATGGGAATGCACAAATCAAGGGCTTGGAGGATGAAATAGAAAGAGAAAAGGATGTCATTCACTTTTATCAGATGCAAAACAAGAAAATGAGTGCCCAACAAGCCATCCATGAAACAAGAACACTCAAGTACTAGAAAGAGGCTCAAAGGGCACAGGTGAAGTTGGAAGAATTCAAACTAGGAGGAGACCTAGAACTATGGGTCTAAGGAAAGCATTGGCAAAGCAAAGAGAAGAAGAATTAGCCCAAGCGGAACATATTTCTCTCCAAGAACTCCTTGCACTGGAAATTGAACATGATATGGAATCATGGCTTGAAAGGGCTAACATACACCTTGAAACCAAGCTAGAGAAGGCAAATAGAGACTTGGATCTACAAAGAAGAATGGCTAAGAATTATGCTCAAAGAGAAAAATTTGCAAGGAAAGAACTCAAAAGGGCCAAAATTGAGATCTAAGCACTAAAGGAAGAAAAGGACCAAGCTAGCATTGGTATTTTGGCTCAATCTTCTCTATAGGTCTCCCAGGACCCATGAGGCACTTATCTACCAAATTTGGGAGAAAGTGAACAAGTTTTTGTTTTTTGCAAATTTTGAGGCTAGGAGTGCAGCACACCTGGTGCTACGCTCTTTTTTAGGGCATATTCAGGAGAAACACCTTGCATTTTTGCATTCCCCATCATGCGAGTATAATTATCACCAAGTTTTAGATCAATTGGAGTTGTTTCGGTCCTCCAAAAGGGTCAAAAACACCCAATTTTTCACCATTCTGCCTGCTTTTCAGGACATGTGTTGTGCTCCTACCAGTCTTGGAATTTTCATTTTTTGGACTGGTTGCAGAGGTCATATCAGAAAACCAAGGATATATGTGTAAATTAGACTTCAAGGTCTTTCCATCAAGCCATCATGGAGCCTTATCCGACATCGAGAAAGCCTTCAAAACACTGCTGTTAGAAGACCTATTTTTTTTATTCCTGTGCTACGCTCCTGGCATGCAAATTCCAATTTGACACAAAGTGCTATGCTCCTATGGTTGAAAAGTCAGAATGTGCATTTTGCAAGTTTTTGTAGGCTTTTTAGAGCCTAAAGGTCAATTAATTGCTAAAAATGGGTGGAAAGATATTTACTTTAGATATTTTTGTGCCTTGGGCCTTGCAAGGCCTCAAGGACAATATAGATACTTCTGATTAGCCAATAGAATTCTAGATGCTCTATTAGGCTTTCCTCCTCCTTGCTTCTTATATAAGGCATGTGGATTCATTGTAATAGTGGGCTTCTGATGTGTTGAAGATAAATACATGGTTTTTGGAAGTTGAAGAACAATATAGTGTTGTGGAGCCTGTGGATGATTTGCCTTGGTTGATAATGATGAAGGCTTGCTTACAGGATTCCTGAGTTTAGTTAATGGTGATGTATCTCTTATTTTTCCATGTTTTTCTTGTTTATCATATGTCCATATTTCCATATTGAAATAGTTTAGAAGAGTATAGGATGAGAAATGTTGTTTGAGGCACCTCAGTCCTCCTGTTTTCTATTGTCTTCATGTTTTCCTTTGCTGGGTTAGTTTAAGGAATTCTTAGTTGCTCCTTAGGCCCACCTAAGCTTGTCTATTTCATTATTGGATTAATATGCTAGTTTACAAACATGATTCATGGTAAGCCCTACTTTTTTTATGCTATCTAAACTCTGTCTTGAAATCTCTGTTTGATGTATTGATTGATTAGGTTAAGCCAAAGTGGTCTTGTTTCGATCTTACCCTTTGTCTATGCTTATTAATTTTCCTCAAAGTTATTTATAGTTTAATGAATGATGTTTAGGCATTCCCTCTTCATTTATTGATGCTATTTGTCTCTTATATGTTTTCAAATCTTGAAAGTAGAATCGTTGAAGTTAGATAAGTTGTCTTACTTTCTCTATTCCATAGGATTTTATGTCTTGAATGTGTATTTGTTCAAAATTATTGTCATTGAGTAAATGGTGCTCCCTATCTCATGACCAATAGCTTTTTCTTATCAATATTTAATATCTCTCTATTCATAGGTATTTGACAAAGGATTCTTAACTGCCCTTTGTCCTACCTTGGTTCCCAAACTTAATGGTCATTTCACCTCACACATAAAATTTAAAGATCCATTAAATACAATAGATTTTCCCTATGATGTACCTTGATTCATTGTTTAGATATCAATGACTTCATAGACTCTATAGCCCCATTGATTTGATAACCTCTCACTCCACCTATCCTACTTTATCATCTTATCCCAACCAAAACAAACAACAAACCTACACATAACAACTAGCTTAAAATAAAACACTTAAAGCGAACAAGTTCACATCCTTTGCATAATAGAGAGAGCCCTCTCTGAGTCTAGAAAGGCTAGGTCCTAGGACTCCAAAGACTGGTCTGATGCTACCATGTGCATTTGGTCTACCAATCTGCTAAATCATGAGACACCAACATAATGGTGATCACGGTGGGACCTTCTGAGTTAGTGAAAATTTAAGTACCCCTTAGGACTCTAGAATCCCTTGATTAAACATTATCCTATGATTTATAGCTACCTCATAACTATCACTAACATAATGGTGATCATGATGCAAACTCTAATGTCAGTGACAATCTAAGTATCCCTTAAGACTTCAGAAACCTTCATCAAATCATAGAGAACTCAAGTTAATAGCCAAAGAGTATAATTTGGTTATCTCACCATCCTAGAAAAATGATGACTCGGCTGTAGGATAGTCTTACAAATATTAGGGCTACATATAGAAACTTAAAAAAAACCCAAAACATTCCTAGATTGGATTCTTGTCAGTATTGGTGGTGGACCATAGACACATATCTTCAAAACAACTAAAAATATCCACCTGGCGACTCCACTAGCCTCCAGTAGGCCTTATAACTTTACTAATGTCCATAGAATCCTATAGGATTGTGTCAAATAGACCTTGAGAAGTCTAGAAGCCTAGTCACAGACTGTGTGAGTTTAGTAAACACAAAAAGAGGTAAACTTTTCAAAAAAATTCAAAAACTTTAAGCCTCTCTAAATTTTTAGTTTAAAATCTGGCTTCGTAAAGAATCCATACTAGATCTCATCCAGACCCAAACCCTCCTACTATAGTTGATGACCCGATAAGGATTTTGTGGCAAACTTTTGAAACTAGAAACTTAACTACTGTTAGGACCATTCATAAAGCAAGCTCTGTACCTGAACATATTACAGCCTTGAAAGACACCTAATTTGACTTGAATCACACGAGAAAAAATTTTAGAAACAAGTCACAAAGTAGGATTGACCATACTGACCTTGAGCCCATAGACTTGCAGCAGAGTCCTACTGGAGAAAATTCTCCTTCCACACCACCTGATTTCCAACTTCTCCACCACTTTGGCTCTTTTCACCCCAAGTCTGCTCAAAATGAGTTTGTTGGTCCAAGTACTTCTGCCACACCCATTCACACCTCCACTATGCAAAACACTCCATCTCATATCACAAATTCTTTGCTTGTAAATCCACCATTAGCTCCTATCATGGCAACTTGGTATGGCCCCCTGGTTTTACCGCAACCTTTGGTACCTTTTCCGAATGATTATCAGTCCTGAATCCCACACTTTACTGGGGTTGAATCTACCACTACCCAACAACGTGTAGATAGAACAAATGATGCCTTTGAGTACATGGAATTAGAAGAGGAAACCATGAAGATGAGGATGTTTTACCAAAGCCTAGGAGGAGAAGCTAAAAAATGGTTTAAGAACTTGAATCCTGACAACATACATGATCTCCATTCCCTTTACCAAACTTTCATAAACAAGTGGGAAATTAAGAAAAACCCCCTCCAAATCCTTTCTAAATATAACAATATTAAGAGGAATATGGGGGAGAGTGTCCAAGATTATTGCACCAGGTTTAACAATGTCTACAATGCCCTCCCACCTCATATGAAACCCCCACTAAGCCTAGCCTTAGCTAAATTCTCGGAAGTTTTTGACCCCGACATGGCCTACCATCTAAGAGAAAGAAAGCTCCTCACTTTAGAAGACATGCGAAAGCGAGCTATAAGTGTAGAGGCAAACTTAATTGAAAAGAGAGCTAGGCTAGCATCAGAAAAGAGGGTAACCTACAAAGATGAAACCATGCCCTCAACTTCCTCATTTGATTCCAATATTGACATCCTAATTAAAACCATGGAGAGAATGATGGAGAGAATAAGCACAAATGAAATAACACCTCCTAGAGAGAACCAACCAAATCCCCAAAAATGAAACTAGAATCAGAACTTCAAAAGAGATCCACCCCAAATCAGATAAAGGGAAAATGATCAACAAATCAGGCCACTCTTCCAAGATAACTATGTAGATGAAGGGGAAAGAGATATTGAACAGCCGGATGAAAATCATCTAAACTTAATAGGCTCTAATAGCGAGGGTGATGTTTTTCTCATAGAAGAAGAACAAGGTTTATTCTCCTAAAATCTAGATGAAACAAGCCATGAAGATTCCGAAGACTACGAGTTGGGATTGGAAAACACCATAATGGAAGCCCATAGACAATATGACCTTAGGAGCAAGAAAAACCAAGACAAATCCAAGAAAGAAAACTTAGAAATGGTTGTTACGAAAAGCCCCGAAAACATTCTTTAAATAACAGTAGACAATAACAACACCATGGCTAAGAAAACTAATCCTAACAAAGACAAAACTAGCCAACCAAGTGGTGCCATAAGCTGCCCTAGTACCTCTACTAGTGGCCTTGAAAAAATTTTAGTGACCAAAGTGTAATATTCCCAAAATTTCACATCATATTTGGAATATTATAGTCCTTGATTTTCTTAATGAATTAAGTAAATAAAAGGGTGGAGGGACCCACAATCCTTAATAAGAATAAATATCCACTTTTGTGTGTGTGAATGTGGATTAATTTAGCCTAGATCTGTAAAATGAGGTAGTTGAGAAACTACTAATGTGAATAAGATTGGAGATCATGTCTCATTTAATGAGAAAGATCATGGAGGGTTGATTCAGTCAACTAATATCTTGAAGATGTCAAACAAAGGGTCACTGAGAATTCATGATCAAGTGATGGAAGATCATGTGAAAATGAAGCACACATGATGGAGGAGGTGTACATTGCACCTAGACTTGTTGGTTGATTTGGTCAAATAGTGCAGTCCCACTTGGAGGATCTTGTCCATATGTGACTACGCAGTTGAGATTAGGGCCAAGGCTTGGGAAGGCTCAAACATTATAAAGGACATGAAGACAAGGGTGAAAGGCATCTTGGATTATTTTGATGTATGATATTTCAGATCTAGAATTGTCAAGTGACATTCCATTGCATTCTTGGGTTGTTTAGCAGAGATTGCAGGTGTTGTTTGGCACAGGGTGTTCCCGGGCGGGAATCCCACATATTTCTTGAGTAGCTCTGGAAAGATGATTTCTCTTCATTCTAAATTAGACATTGGTGCCACATCTCTTCTCTACTTTCTACAAAACATTCATATTCAGAAATCTGTAGATTTCTGAAGATCAGTTTGGAAGGTGGAAGTTGTTTTCAGTTTTTCAGCTGGAGAAAAAGGTGAGGGATTATTCCCATCACTTGGGATTTTAGATCAGCACTCCCAGAGCCACATTGCAGATCTAGCATCAAGCCAAATGTTATTGACCTCCTAGCAGTATTATTCCCTTCAGGAGTAACGTTGTCCATATTGCAGATCTAAAAGGAGGAAGGAAGTTGCTAGTATTTCAGCTAGCAATCCAGTGGAGGATCATTCCTTCACATTTCCATCAGTCTTACCATCAACCTAGGGTTTATTGCTTCATATTTCAGTAGGCAGAATCCCTCTCTTTCCCTCACAATGTAGTTTCTGTCGACAGCTATGTTGTAGCAGCTGAATTCATCATTGGAGGATTAAGAAGGTAGATCTAGAACTTTTAGCTCATAGATCTAATGAGGGGATGAGCCCTTCAAGCATAGATCTGATCTGAGCACACATTTCAGCCATATATTCTTCAGGTCTAGCTTCAGATATTTATTTCCCAATAAAACAGGGATCAAATCCTAGGGAGGTGATTTTCCAAAGTTTTAGATCTGGAAAATCCTTTCTGGGTTATCCTGGGAATCCATCACATTGGCCATATCTTGAATCTTGGCATCATTTGAGCTTCAGTTTTGAGTAGGTCTACATTTAACTTTTCAGCCCACAACTATATGTTCATATTCTACTGAAGGAATAGTGCAGTATTTGTTGCAGAGCCTCTCTATTTATGATGTACCTGTTGCATACATGTTTTCAGAGTGAACCTAGCTCATATATTTGGCTAGATCTACCTATATTTTGTACTTGTGTAACTGAATCATCTCCAATATAATAAAATGCCTCAGCTATTTTTTCATATTCTAATTTTGTTGGCTTGAGGGGTCCTGACCCAGGTTCAGTGTGCAAGGTTTGCCAAAAAAACCAAAAAACCCCTATACTACTAGCACTTTCGGCAGTGACCTGCTTGCTCAGGTCAAAGTCTCACCCAAATTAGTATGGGTGGGTGCTGGAACCAGGTTTCCACACCCTGAGAAAGGATGGGTAAGGCAAGAAGAGCTGTGCTAGGTCCTATAATCCTAGATTACCTTGTTATGTGTAGGGTTAATTAGGTCTCTGTTCGTGTTGGAACTGGGTCTCCTAACAAGCTACGAAACTGGTCCATTTTTAATATTTTTGATTAGATTTAGCCTAGAGGAGGGGTTTTGGGGTGGGTCAAAGCCCCGAATGCATTGTAATGGGTCAAAGGGAAAACTAGGGGTCCGAAAACCATGAGTTTTGGACCATAGGAAAGTCGAGGCTAGATTGTTACAAATAGAGATGCATTTTGTATTGTAAAGGATAAGAAATGATGAGCTATTGGTGCGAATTGTGATTTAAGCTATCTGTTTGGGTTTGGGGAAATGGACTCCTGTTGGCTGTGTGTGCGGAGATCCAAGTCCAGGTGTGTGTGGACCTTGCTGCTATGTGGGAAGGTTGGGAAGGGAATTGTAAGGAAGAATTGATGAATGAATGAATGTAAAAGATTGTTATAGAATTGAATCTGTGAGTACTGTTATGTGAATTGCTGATAATTTTTGTATTGTGCATTTTCTGTCCTTTAGCTATGAAAGATCTGTATACTGTGTTATTGGATCTAGATCTGTTATGTTTTGTTTATGTAGTACTGTGTTGATATAATAAAAAGAATATAACTATATATCTAGTGCACGCGGATATGAATAGAGACTTAATTAACCCTATGCAGAACAAGGTAATCGGGGATTACAAGACCTAGTGCAGCTCTGCTTGCTTTACCCATCCTTTCTCAAGGTGCGGAAACCTGGTTCCAACACCCACCCATACTACTTCTGGTGAGACTTTGACCTGTGCAAGTAGGTCACTACCGAAAGGGCTAGTAGTATAGGGGTTTTTTGGCAAACCTTGCACACTGAACTTGGGTCAAGACCCCTCGAGCCAACAGTCCGCATCCACATGCGCTAGATCTATGGTTATATGCTTTTATGACAATAAAATAGTAGTATATAAACAGAACATAATAGATCCAGATCCAGAAACACACTTACACAGATCTTCACAGCTTAAAGACAGAAAATTCACAATACAGCAATTGCCAACAATTCGCACAAGATTACTCACATATTCAGTTCTCTATCAATCCTTATTCATTCATTCATCAATTATTCCTTACAATTCCCTTCCCAACCTGCGCACACAGAAGCAGGGTCTGCACAGAGCTGGACTTGGATCTTCGCGCACACAGCCAGTAGGAGTCCTTTCCCCAAACCCAAACAGATATCTTAAACCACAGTTCACATCAATAGCTCATTATTTCTTGTCCTTTACAATACAAAATTCTCCTCTACTTATATCAATCTAGCCTATACTTTCCTGTGATTCGCAAACCATGGTTTTCAGACCTTTGGTTCACCCTTTTAACCATTACAATGCTTTCAGGGCTTTGACCCACCCCAAAACCCCTCCGCTAGATTAAATCTAATAAAATATCGAAAATGGACCAGTTTTGCAGCTTGTTAGGATACCCCGTTCCAACAGTTCCCCAACACAATCTTGTGACTCATCTCGAGTCACTGCAGTGGTGTGGCCATATAGTCCTTAGCCTGGTATGATTTGAGTCAACTACCATTGACAAAGATAGGAATGAGGTCACCGTGCAGGGTAGCTAGCTGGACTGCTCCACCATTCATGATCTCCTTAACAGTGTAGGGACCAAGCTAGTGCTGCCGAAATTTCCCTGGATGTTTCGCAAATTGGCTATCGTACAGAAGGAAAAGATCACCTTCGACGAATGTCTTTTGGTGAATATGTCGATCATGCCAGGCTTTATCACGAGCCTTCTAAACCTATTGGTGAAAATTAGCAATAAACCGATCTTCCTCCAATTTAGCCACCAGTTGTGCAAGCCGCTCCTCTATGATATCTGGGTTCGCCATATTTGTGAATGCTATGATGCGTAGGCTAGGAACAACGTATTCTATGGGCATAATGGCCTCCTTTACATAGACCATTTGGAAGGGGGTCCTGCCTGTCAGCTTCTTACAGGTCGTTCAGTAGGCCCATAGAACCGAGGGGATGCGAACATCCCAGTCGCTGCGATCGGCATTGCAAAACTTAGTTAATGCCTGTTCCAAAATTTTGTTAAAAGCTTCAACCACCCCATTTTCCTGGGGATGATTTGGTGTACTCTTCGCATGTTGGATCCGAATTCCTCATTCAAAGCTTGAATCGTTTGGTTAACAAAGTGCATACCTTTGTCACTCATTAAGATCTTTGGGCAGCCAAACCTGGTCAGAATCTGCTCAAAGATGAAGTGTGCAGCAATATTTGCAATACAATCTTTCACCGCTTGTGCCTCAGCACATCGAGTGATGTAGTCAGTGGTAGTGATAATGTAGCATGCACCTGTTTTCTTGCCTGGTGGATTGATGGGTCCGATAAAGTCAATGGCCCATTTTTCAAAAGCCTGTAGGGCGACTCGAGGCTGTAATGGTATGTCATCTCACCATGAGGGTCGTCCAGTTCGCTAGCATGTATCACATGATCTGTAATAGGTGTAAGAATCCTGATGTAGGGTAGGCCTCCAAAATCCAGCCCGCCATATTTTTTGTGTCATAGCTCATCCTGCGTAGTGGCCTCCTGCAACTCCAGCGTGTGCTTCTGCTAAAATGGTGCGCCGTTCATGTTCCAATACATATCTGCGTAGTATTTCATCTGCGCCTAGCTTGTATAATTGACCGTCGATGATAGTAAAGTTCGCAGCCCGGGTAACCAACTCATTTTTTTGCTGCACCGAATATTCTGCAGGGGCTACGCCCGTAGTAAGGAATTCAATGATATAAGAAAATTGAGCATCAACCACCTTAATGGTGAACAACTGCGCATTGGGTAAGCCCTCGTCCAAGTTAGTAGGCTCTTCCCCTGTTTCAATGCAAGATATATGATTCAGACCTGCATTCAACCTTCCAGGCTTAATGATGATTTGAAAATCATATTCCTGGAATAGCAACAGCCAACAGCAAATCTTCCCCCCCAACACAGGATTTTTGACCAGGTATTTCAAAGCCGAATGGTCAGTGAACATCTTAAAGTGGCCACCTAGCAGATAGTGCCGATATTTTTGTAATGCGTATACCATAGCCAGTCCTTCGCGCTCAATGGTAGAGTAGTTTCGTTCTGCACCCGATAGTTTTCAACTTGTAAAGGCAACTGGGTGATCAATATCTCCTTCTCCAGGTTGAGTGAGCACCATGCTCAGGGCGATGCCTGATGCATCCACATGTACATGAAATTCCTTTGACTAGTCAGGAAATATCAGTATGGGTGCAGAGATCATCTTCTCCTTGAGCAGTTCGAAGCTCTTCTGACATTCATCATTCCAGAAAAAAAAGACATCCTTTTTTAGTAGTTGTTCCATGGGTGCTGTGATCAGAGCGTACCCTTGAATGAATTTCTTGTAATAACCCGTGTGGCCGAGAATAGAACGCAGTTGTTTCTCCATTATGGGGGCTACAAGGTTGATAATTACATCTATCTTCGTAGGATCAACCATCACTCCTTGCCGATAGACTATGTGTCCAAGAAAGATTCCGAATGATACATAGAATATGCACTTTTTGATATTCAAGGATATTTGGTGCTTCCGGCATGCATCCAACATTAATCGCAGGTTAGAGACATGCTCTTTTACCAGGCCAAAGACCATCAAGTCATCGAATTAAACCTCCAGGAACTTATGAAAAAACTCCTTGAATACAGCCACGACGACCCTTAAGAAGATAGCAGGTGCGTTCTTAAGGCCAAAGGGCATGACTGTATACTGGAAGGAACCCCATTCGGTCGCAAAAGTTGTCTTACTGTGATCTTCAGGTGCAATTCTGATCTAGTGGTATCCTGAGAATCCATCGGTGAAGGAATAGGCCTCCTGTCCACCCATGCTATCAAGGATTTCATCGGAGAAGGGCACAGGGAAGGGGTCATGAACGCAGGCATCGTTTAACTTGCGTAGATCCATGCAGATGCATATTTCCCCCTTTGTCTTCTTCTCTTGGATGACCATTGGACTTACCCTATCTAATTGTTCAACTGGTTCAATGATACTTGCGATAAGCATTTTTTCAAGCTCTTCTTTTACCTTTTGCTTATATTTAGGGTTTAGTCGGTTAGGCCGTTGCTTGACAGGACACGCCTCGGGTTTCAGAGTGATGTGCATAATGCCTAGGTCCCCAGTGATTCCTTTGAGTTCAGAAAACTTTGTCAAAAATAAGTCCTAATACTTCGTAAGTAGCTCTGCAATTTTTCC
>CM076584.1:467670867-467858822 GCA_034641835.2 Pinus albicaulis | reverse complement strand
TACAAGAATCGATATAGCCAGCCACTGCAATTCTCTGTTTCGAAATCTATCCAAACCACATGGACCTTTGTTGTCTTGGCACATTGACGGTGATTGAATGCCTATCTAGCAGAGAAGTCTCCTTACAAACAAGTCTGGTGGTTTGTTGTTTGAATGAGCCGCATCGACAAGGTTGAATAAAGGCCATGTTAAAAGAACAAAGTATAACCACGCTCTGTTTGTTAAAGGATAGTGAAATCTGTCTAAAGCTTAATCCTTGTTTTTTTGAAGAAATAAACATTGTTCTGTTAATTGGATGACCGATGGCGTGGCTTGTTTCTATTGGGGAGATTTAAACTGCACACAGAGATTTCATTGTAATGACAATGGTGTATTGAGGAGTTAGACGAAACCATGAGAGCAGAACAAGAAATGAACAGTAGAAGCGTGTTCATCTCGTGAGTTAGAAAGTGGTAAGAAGTATTTAGGAAATCAACACGATCCCATAAACTGGGTGATGTGTGTCCCTGAGAAGTTTTGAAAACCCACCCTCATCACGAGTTAAAGCCCATGCATTTAGCCTAGCAATATTCGTTGGATCATCTGAAGCAGTGCAATGTCTGTTGTCCGCCATTGGATGTGGTAGGCCCGTTAGCGCTAGAGGCCATGCATATATATGCATTGATCATTGCTAAAGTCTGCGGGGTTAACAAGTTTGACGTGTGGTTACATTGACATAATTTTATGTGTGAAGCCTGAACCTCATATAAGGTCCCGGGTTATAAAGTGAATGGGAAATGTTGCGGCTAGTTAAGTATGACAGATTTCCTCTTAATCAACCCCAAACCACAGTATTAAGCAGAGTGAGGTCGAGTCTTTAGCTGTAAGTGAAGTCCAACTTTTGTTGGGTTGTTGCCATAGCGCTTCCGATAGCAGAGGAAGGTTGCAACCTATATATTGATATATTCCAGTGCGTATATAAAAGAAAATTGTATATGCTAGTGGGGAGTAGTGTTTTAGTTAATGGAGAGAGTTAAAAAGGTATGGTAGACTCATGTCAAGGACGTGTATGAATATGACCTTGACCATTGGTTGAGAATAGAGCTCCCACGAAAGAAGAGTGAATCTGACTGTGTTGTATGAGATATTACATACATATAATAAACCTTGAAATTAATATCTCAAATCTCTGAGATTTGAGATATTGAGCTCTCAGATTTATTTATTTAATTTTCCAGTCCCCGAAATAAGAACAAGTTGAGTTGCCAAATTTTGAAGTTGATTGGATAAGAAATTTTGGAGGCATTTTACACACAAATTGAGGTTGAAATAATCTGAAACTGGGAATTTGGGTTTTACCTATCATCAGTTGTCAAAGGGGATCCTTAACATAAGGGTAGGTTAGAGCATTCCTAATCATCTAGCTCATGTAGATGAGAAAAATCCCCTACATGTATACTACATTAAATATATTTTTTAGCAGATCACATAATCGTCCAGTCTCTGTTTGCAGGGATTGTAAAATTTGGTTGAACAAGCAATAACCAGTTCTGAAATAATGCCAGTGTATTACTAATGAGGATTTTGTTGTAAAGAACCTTTTTAAAATAAAATCACACATCAGAAGAAAACGTTGCAGCCTATTTTGAAAGGACTTTTGGCTATTTATGTATAAGAAACAAGGGTAGCAGATAAAACCATTCATTATGCTTGGTTTTTGAAACTAGCAATAAGTTCATAAATTATATTCATCATGAAATCAAGTCATTGATATTGAAGATGACAGACGAAAATTAGATTGATCAGATATTTATGTCCATACTCGGTTTCATGAAGACCTAAAAAATTGATTTTATTTTGGATATTGGCATGTATGGTTCACATGTTAGAATTTTTACCCCAAAATTTTGAAAAGGTTCTTTTGAGGGACCATAGATGATCTTGGACAGATGGTACTATAGCGTTCTCTTTATCTAATAGAAACTATGTTCACCCTTTCATGTGGTTACTCCTCCTCCAAGCAACTCTTTCTTTTATGCGGTTCCCTTGCACCTCCTGGTGCAATTGCTAGTGTATGCTATACTTTGAATCTAGTACAGATTTCAGGATTTTTCATAATTGCAGACTCGAATCAGCTGGAAATTTTTAAACTTCTTATCTTGAAGACCTATACATTTGTTTTTGCAGATCATGAGACTTCATACCAAAATTTCAGACCTTAGGTTGAGCTCAATTTTGGGGTAGTTCAGAAAAATTATAAAATTTATCTCTTGCAAAATAGCAGATCTCAGTCACAACAGGAAATTGGTCTTGAAGAAGTATTTGAGCAGGAAATTTGGTCTCTTATTGAGCTCTTTTATTTGCAGACCTCAAACCTCAAATTGTTACAGATTTTGGGCTAGTTGTTGCATACATTGCGTCAAGGAGTTTGGATTTGTGCACTGTTTGGAGATCCTCTTAATAGATCTATTTTTTTTAGTAGCCTTACCTTCAACAAGAAGAATACCTTATTTGGAAGAAGACATCGGGCTTGGTTGAAAATAGAGTTTGGTTCTTCTTGAAGTAGACTTCGACTCATATTTATTAAAGATATTCCTTGCATTATTACTAATCTGTGGATAAAAACATTATTAAAGGATTGCTAAAACAAAGGAGCAAGTAACCCTTGTTGAAGACCTTGTTGAATATATTGTTGGAGAAACTTCTATTAAACTTGTTGTGAAGACCTTGAGGACATTTTTGGAGCAACATTGTTGAATTTGATGGTATAGCATTGTTGGAGACGATCTTGAAGGGCCTTGAAGTGAAGTTTTTGGAGCAACTATTGAAAAATACTTAGAGCATTTAAGTAAGGCACTTTCTATCTTCCATCACCTTTTTCCTTTCAATATCCTTTAAACAATTTTGTTGATATTTAATGTTTGAAATCACATTATAATTCCTTGATTATATGTGTTTGGGGACTTTCCCTTTGAAATTACCCAAAAATACCCTGGCAATTTTATCTTCAGGATGCATGTCTGACCCTATTGTTCAATATTTTGATTGATAGTAGTAAACATAGAGAGTTAGGGGGCTCTTGACTTGGTTTTGGTTGGGCCATTAGATCCCTAACATCTACTAGGTATAACCCCCCTTGAGTTGGAGGAGAGCTAGCCCGAAGTGAAAAGAGGTTGGTGAGGTGACAATGGGGCTATTGAATTACACATGGTATCACACTTTAGCTTTAGGACTTTATCTTGAGAAGTGCGAGATTTTTCTATATCAATTCTCAAATTGTTTACAACAATATTGTTAAGAACTAATAAGAAGTGATGTTGAGGGGTTTTTGGGTATAAGAAACAATACCATTTAAAAACTAGGGTTCTCAGTCCTTGGCATTCCTTCACTTGGGCCTAGGGGCACACAAGAATAATTTCACACTAAACCATGCAAACTTAAAAGTAAATTAACAGATCCATAAAGTAATAATAATCATAATTCCTAGTTTCCTATTGTACGATATAATGAAAATTATTCAAACATGAAGCAATGAAGACATGAAATGTCTGAATTTCAAGATTGATGAACCAATAAAAGAAGTTAGAAACTACAACTTTGATTCAATACTCTGTGTCCTAACTCCAGGAAGGAATCTAGTTTGTAGTATAGAACATGCATCGTGTATTATCAATTCTTAATTAACAACAGCTAAATTTCATCTACATCATCAATTCCTTCCCACTTTGTGTTCTTATGTTATATTCCTTATAAAAGTGTCAAATTTCTCTCAAAGTAAGCAACCACTGAATAAAATAAAAAATAGTTGAGATATGATTGAGAAATGGTCATTTATTTCTTGAAAGGATCTTCACAATTTCTTTGGTTTTTTTCATCTCAAGAAACAAGAAATGACCTAAGAAACTATCGTGATGTAATATAAGAAACAACACGGTGCAATGGCCATTTTCAAAGCCAAATGATGTCCATTGAGGACATGGCCTTTATTTGGTTCGTGTTTCATAGGAGTTTCGGGTAGAAATGGAACTTTGTTGTACCATTTCGAGTAGTTATAAGGGAAAACCTTCTTTTTCTATGGGAAATAATTTACCTTTCCTTTTTCAAGATAATCTAAATCACAAAAAATATGAACTATACTGCAAACATTCTTGGATAATGTGAAAGTGGAAAAGGAATACCCTACACAAGTGATGCAAACATGTACACTTGAACACTAATAGATTTTTGTAGTTGAAATGCAATGCTTGTTTTCATTTAAATATAGGGTTTTTAAAGCAGGGAGAAATAATGGCTGCCAATTTAATAAGCATTTCTTTGGGAAAAATTTAAATCTTGTATTGGGTGATGAAGATAATAGAGGGTATTGAATATTGATTCTTGACATTGTGTTTAACTTGAATAACTCAAATGATTGTAAATATCAGTGGATGAGTTATTTTTTCAAGTATGTCACTCAAAACTCTTATGTCAAAGCATTGTATGATGGCTAGCATTTTCTTGTTTCCCTTTCTTCAGTTCAATGTAAAAAGTATATTAATATATTTGAGCACGAATGATAACTACAATTGTTTGCTCTACAGTATATCCAACCCCAATATTATGAAATTTTTTCTCAAGTGGAGCTATTGGTTATTTATGAAGCATCTGCAATTCCATTGCCTATTGTAAAGGCTCTGCTCGGACCATATTTAGTGTCTCTGTGCTCTACTATAAATGGGTAATAATTATAAATGAGCCAACCACAATCACAGATTTTGTAACCATTCGGTTTCCATGGATAGTGATGATGATATTAACCCTATATATCAGTGACCTATATCTATATGAGAATGATCTCAACATTGACCTTTATATGGTTGTATGGATGTGACCCTTGGTATGTCATCAGAAAATCCCCAAATCTATAGAACTAAAGCTCATCACTTTTGATATGTAGTACTACCCTTGTGATTAAGTTGATGACTTTCGATCTCCCATTCTCTACCATTTTGCACTTCACCTTCAATATAGATCAGACCAAGGGCAATTCGTTACTGGGTGTTGAGATGGATGAGTTTGTTGAACTACAATCCATAGCTTAAACTTCAGGAAACTGGTGGAGTCAAATTCATGCAAGCACAAACACATCTTACACATCCTCTTTGAAACTCATCTGAAAGAAAATTGGAAGACATCTAGAGAGAACCCTATAGCCTAACACAATCCAATGGAATTGACCAAAAAAACCCAAATAGAGTCAACCATACTATAGGAGGAAGGGCCTGCAGTAAGAACTTACCATTTTGCAAGAGCGGAGGGAAAATGCTGAGGGCGAATGCTGTTCTACAAGAGCTAAGGGTGAATTCTATTCTGCGAGAGTTGAGGGCGAATGTTGAGGGCGAATGATGTTCTGCAAGAGCTGAGGCCGAATGCACGCATGACATCAGACGTTAATGTAGTTTTTAATAAAATCATTTTTATGCAGCGCGCATTTGATTTTTGCATTTCAAATCATTTTTATATACATTTGACTTTTTCATTTCTAATGAATGTGACAAACAAATTTCTACAAGAGGTTGAAATTTTTACTAGAATAGCCATGAAATACTAATCAAAATGGCTTAAAATGCAATTGGATCTTCAAAATAAATGTAAATGAAGGTTCTCCCCACTAAATTTTTTCAAAAGTGCTTACATTATTTAAGTTATCTAGGATATTTTTTTGTATTACACAATCTAAATTAAATAATGAAATAGTTGGGTAGTCTTATTGTTTCAAATTAGGGCACAATTTTCAAATGGTGATGAAGTTTCATGTGATGATTAACTGACAATATTCTCCTTTCCTATCCTTGAAAAACTATACAAGGTTCCATGCTGCCACATGAAACCCTAACTCATGTAGCAGCATAGGACCAGTCCTCCATTTTTCCCGTCATAAGGCATTTTGCACGTATTTGACGACTAGAATTTGTGGATTCCCATTTTCCGTGACGTGCTAGGAAGGATAGAAGACTTAATTTTGACGTTTGAATTTTTTTCAAAAACGTTCTTACGCCCTTTAATTTCCACTTACCAATAATTTTGCAACACTAGTCCTCCTTCGCAATTGCAAGGCTATACTCAAAAAGTAAGGAAAGTTACTTTTTTGGCTCACTCAAAATAAAAAATTTAATAAAGGAATTACCACTTATCATTATTGATATTTTAAAATTAGAATCAATTTATTTTTCCCCTTCCTATTACAAAAAGTTCACAAATCCTTTCTTTTACATAAAACACCAAAGAAAGAATAAAGCCCATTGCCCTGCAAACTTCCAAGGTTGTGATTAGTGAAGTAGTGAAAAAGTACGACTATAGCACTAAAAAATTAGAATGCCAATCTGCCCCAACATGAAGTAGTGTTAATATAGCTGGTGGCTTAGCTTGATGGTCAAACAGTGAATTACACAAGCACAAAATAAAAGCTTTAGGCGTCTAGTTCCTTACACTCACACTCTCAAGGCATTCAGACTTAGGCCGAGCTCAAGATTGGCTCTGAGGAAACTAGATTGGCTCATTAACATGCCATATTTTAATTTCATAAGGTATGTTCGAAGTTTGAACTGCTAGGGTAATTTATTATTGTGAAATCATAGTTCTAAATTATCTCTTATTCTGTGAGCAATGTAATCTATTAATTGTAAGCAGATTCATTAAAAAAATTCAAATTGATTTTAGCATGAATGATGACAATTTATATATTAATTGGTTTTTAAGAGTATTTGTATTATGTAGGAGCACTGGAAAGAAAAATCAAGACTTCATTTTCTATTTTCCTTATTTTATTGGGCTGAACTGGAGAAAATTGAATATGAATAGTGAGTTAATTGTAAGATCAATGGGCCAAGGCCATACATCAACATTGACCACAGTGGGGAAGTATAGGTAACTACTTATTGTACTTCTTCTTTATAAAGAACAATTGGTAGATAATTGTATTATTTGAAATCTATAACAAATCTAGGCAACAAAATTACAACAAATAGAAAATTATGCAAAAAAATCACTAGGGCACTAATTTGTGGATAACCTATCATTTCTTAGATCCTCATAACTTACCAACACCTACTATATTGGTAAACACATAATATGGCATTTACCTGAAGTATTTCATATGTATCTAGAAGTAAATAAGTTGTATCACAATTTTTATGGCAGATATAATTAAGATGTGTATTGTAGTTTATATTTCAATTTTTCTTAAGTAGCATGCATGTGTGGTTCATATAGTGACTACAATTACCAAATATATTTCAGTGAAGATGTGAAGATGATCTCTCATTATGTCCTAATTACTTAAAGCATCATTAATTAGCTTTCCAAATGAATAAAATATGTTAACAAATTAGTAAAAACTAGGAAAACAAATCATGCTTTAAAAAAATATGGCACAATGAGTCACACTCTGAGATTTATTTAATTACTCATCAAGTGTCACTACAACATATATATGATCACCATTACCATAGAAATTGGACATGTCACCATCATTTTGGTTTCGCCAGTGACATTCCACATCATGAGCATTGTTTAGGGTTGATTGTGTTCATTCTTTTTAAACAAATCATTTATACATTTTATGGAAATTATAGACACAATTTATAATCACATTACAAGATCATGATGTATGGATATTCCTTATAATTTCTTAGATACTCACAACTTAGATATTCCTTATCATTTATTATAGATTGATATACACATCATATGGAATTTACCCCTAGAATGCCACATGTATCCTAAAACAAATTAGTTGTATGGCAATTGTTATGGTGCATATAAGATGTGTATTACAGTTTATCTTATAATTTTGTTGAAGTAGCATACAACAATTTACATAGTGATATGAGAACCACTCTCTAGAGTATACATCGATTTTGTACACATGGATTTTCAGTTGCTTTTTAATATATATCATTGGTGATGATCACATGATTATATAATGAACCATTAAGTTGAACTATGAAATTATTCCTCACAACACACACACACACACATATTGATCATGAATTAATAATTTTTTTCATATAATTTTTTTAATCTATTTTGAAAAAAAAAAATTATATACAACTATTTCTAAGAAGAACAAGAGATAATTCCTTACCATATCTTCGTAAAACATATAATAGCAAGAAAATTAATCTATTGAAATTTAATTTCCAAACATATTCATGGAGTAAAATGAACATTAAAAAGGAGATATTCATGGATTTACCTATAAAATCACCTCATAAGAATGTAAACGTACAATATTGATGATAGATAGGTTAGGAGAAAATTAATCTATTGAAATTTCATTTCCAAACATATTCATGGAGTAAAATGAGGATTAAAAGGAGATATTTATGAATTTACTTATAACATCACCTCATAAAAGTGTAAATGTACAATATTGATAAAATTTATTTATATATGATAAATAATAAAGCTTTATCTCACATGTATCATATAATATTATAAACAAACACATTCTATAATCTGCAATAAAAGTGAAATTACACAATCCACATGGAAATAAGACTTAATTCAAGCAAAAGAAAATAAAAAATAAACCTTAAGTGACATGGATTTTGAAAAGAGACATATAAGTGTCGTTTATTGCATATAAGTGTCGTTATACTGATGGCGGAAAAAGCATCACTATTTCGACAACTTCCTGCCAATGTCGCAATTGCGACACTTAGACATTGTGTTGCAATTGCGACATTTGGAGGTAGCCATCGCAATAGCGACGCTTTGGGGCATAGTGTCGCAATTGCGATGTCTTCCTCCAAACGTCGCAATTGAGACACTTTGTCTAACTATCGGTATTGTGACACGTTTTTCTAAACATCGGTATAGCGACGGTTTCGGGCGGGATTTGAACAAGTTGAAAAAATTTGGGGAAATTTCCGACATTTGGTCATAAGTGTCAGAACCAAGTGTCGGAATTTCCGCCAAATGTACTAGTGTCATTAACCCCTGAGAGAGCCCTCTCAGATTGAGGAAGGGTAAGCCTTAATAAAAATATTGGTTTGAAATAGTTGCATGATATTGCCTTATTAGCAGCCTATCATATCCAATTTTTTGATAACATTTTGGCATCATTGCCGGGGAGCGAAGGTGTAAATTTTCGCTGGGAAGAACGAGAAAGTTTAAATTCTAAGGTCTGAGAGCAGCATACACTTAGACACATATTGGCTGTATTTCCGCTCTCGTGACTCCACACATCAAATAATCAATTGGAAGGTGACTCCACTACTTGAAGATCAGTAGCTTGATGAAGTTTCAAGAGGAGTTCCATTGCAAGAATAAATTCCAAGTATGCCATTATGAATTGGTCCCATATCCCTCATTTTCCAAATCCTATGCCAAAGGTCGAATGGTTAACTGATATTCCTATATTTAAAAATGAAAATAAATACAATGCTGCTCTTCATTTGGCTAGATTCCATATGCATGTACACAGTCTTAAGTTTTAGTTCCCTGAGGATTGTCTCATGAAGATGTTTATGGCCACATTAGAAGGAAAAGCATGGTCTTGGTATGAAAGCTTGCCAAATGGTTCATTATATTCTCTTGCTAATTTCCATGTTGCATTTTATGAGATATATGAATAGTGTCATCCCTCCTTATTGCTGGTCAAAGACTACTGTAAACACTGTGTGAGTTTTATTGAATATTTGGAGAATTCTTATGAAGATGATGAGTTCATGGATGAGGAAATTTTAGAGGCCCTTCATGAGAATCCCTTTCATCACCAAGTAGAAAGGATATCCTCTCTCTTGGATGAAAATGAAACCTAGCAGGAGTTTATTTATGATAATCATGTTACATCCTCTGAGTTTGATGAAAATTTGCAGCAGACTTATCATTATTTTGATCATCGGGAGTATGAGAATCATTACAAACAAAAAGAGGAAACATTGGAAGATAATTACTATAACTCTCAGGTAAATGAAAATTTTGATTCTTCATGTTATTTCTTGCATCATTCTACATCAAATAATGATCAAACTAATGAAGAAGTGGTGAAAATTTTTCTTTATCCTTGTCTTCTAATCTGAAATCATTTGAGTACAAGTCAGAAGTTAAGATTCAATTTATGGATGAATTTGCTAAGAACATTGAAAAAGACATTGAAGTTTTAGAAGATAAAATTCAACCTTATAGGCTTCAATATGAAGATCAATATTTTTAAAAGCTTTCCATGCCAGAACGCAAAGAGAGGGTGTGGCTTCCTTTCTCTTTTGAGATTGAGGAAAAATACATTGTTCTTGAAAATTAGTTTGATAGCACACAACTGAAGTCTTGTGTGGTTGATCAAAGCATGTATGAGTTGCCCAAAGCTGTAGAACATCATGAGAAGCATAAAACAGATCATGTCTTATTTGCTCCTATAGCTGACTACATTGAAGAGTTCTATAATTCAGATTTTCAATTATATTTTCATCATGAGGATCAGATCCATTTTTTTTTCCATGGTCATTTCAGCATCATGTTTACTGTTGGTTCAAGTGAAGTCAACAAGTTCAAGTGTCATATCATATCAATGACTGGCTTCATTGGAAGTTTCATGTTGCTTGAGTTAAAAATGGAGATTGCAGCTGTTAGGGTAGGTAAGAGTGTGTGAATAAACTCAAAGTTGACTGAGCATATTTTCAGTAGGTACAGATTTGGTTCTTCTATAGTGATTACAAGCTTGAGCCTGAGGTGAAGGCCATAAGAGCTTGGTGAAGTTTTCATAAATTTCAGAGTTTTTATTTCTAAGAATATGGATAGCACTGGAACTACTGGTTCTTTGGTGTACTACAGGGGCACACCATCCCAAGTGGAGCCACTGTTATCACTCAAAAAAATTCAAACATCATTTTGACAAGGTTACATAGGTTCATAGGTCAAAATATGGCTGTAGGAGCCATTTTTAAGCTTGATCAAGGGGAATATTAAATTTTTATGGTTTGAGTTTACACTAAGGTCTAAACCGACTCATTTTTAAACTCCTTCATGTCAAATCATTCATCATTTTCTAATTCATTTCTTTTTCAAATTTTTTGTACCAAAACTGCCTAATTAGCCAAGAAACCACAATTTCGTATCACATTAAATTGTAAAAAGTCACTTTTCTCTACGAAATTGTTGATAGTTTCATAACGAAAATAGTAAAATTAACACTACAGGCACTACGAAAACATGGTTTTCTATTTGTCTTGTCAGTTGAGTTGTTATGTGTCAAAAAAAATTGGGAAAGGGTAGGTTAGATGTTATTTTTTAGTCATGGAGTGATGAATTCAAAGTACATATCCATGTTTGCAGTCATCATGGTCAGTTTAGGTAATGAATAAGTTATCATTGAGTCATGAGAAGACATTTAAACTTCAAATATGTTCCTAATTAGTCATTCTCATTTCTTATTCCTCCATGTGCAATATCTGAGCTTTGGAGAATTATTGTATCAAGCCAAACTTGTGGCTGGTTGCTTCAAAGGTTTATCAAATTCATATCAAGCGAGGCTGAACATTAATATCAAGTGAAGCTGAGCAATTCTTAGAGAAACTATGGCAGAGAAAAGAAAAACACACAAGGGTGGACAATGTCTGAGATATGAACATGTAGACATGAAAGTGATCAATGAATACCCAAAAATAATTGAAGCCTTCAGAAGGGCAGGTTTCCTACAATTTTGTGAGAAATTACAAGGTTGTCATACATAGGTGTCTAAGGAGTTTTCTTTGAATTTCAGTGGAACAACCACTAAATTAGGAATGCTAAATTTGTCCATCACACCAGAGGTTATTGTTGTTGCTACAAAAATTCCAAGAGGTCAGGAGAACTGGTTCAAAGGTTTCAATTTTAACATGGAGTAGCTTGAATTAATCCATGAGTAATTTCAGAACAAAGGTCTAAAAATGACAACGCTTGAAGAGAAAATAGGTCAACCCATCATAAATGAGGAAAAAATGCCTCAAGGAGCATAAGGTAAGTTGATTCATGGTTTTTTAAGACTAATGATATGTCAGGGACAAGATTTTGGCAGTTGCAGGGTTAATTTTTCAAAATCACACAAAAAAACTACATTTTTGGCATTTTTCAGTAGTTCCATAGCGCCTCTGGGCTTGAAAACCATCAGAACGCTTCAAGGACCACAAATTGAAGATTAAATGACAGCCAAAAATGTTAAAAAAATGAAGAAGACCATTTACCTAAAAAACAGGGTCTTGTTTCCTAGTTTTGAGGAGGTGAGATAAGTGGTCATAAAGGGATGAAGCCCATCATCTAAATTTGACCATGTGAATGCATACCTGTCAAAGATGTAATTTATTTTAGTAGATAAGGATGTTAAAGATAATAAAGAGTAGTTTAAGTCCTATTTGAAATAGGACTGTCAAGTAGGATAGGTGTCTATTTATCATTAAAGTAGATGGTTTATGGTTATTCAAGGTGTCATTAGGCAAAAATTCAATTTATCTAGCCTAGAGGCAAATCAAAGGAGGATTGAAGGTGTCTATTAAAGGCCATGGGTCAAATTTGTCAAGGGTTGGACATTTTTGGCAAAATACTGAGCTTTTTGTAAAATGACTGTTTCAGCTAATACAGAGATCTTCTACTTGACCAATTTGAGATTCTTAAGGGGTTTTTAGTGTTTTACTATTCAATTTGTGTCTATTATATATCTTATTTGCAGTGGTGTTCATCTATATTACTCAGAATTCATATATTAGATGCTCTGACTTCCTGTATCAGTGAACTGGCTGTGTTTTTACATGTTTCATGTGTGTGTACCTTATGACTAAAAACCCTGATATGCCTCAAATTCCATGTTAAGTAGATTTACTGAATTACTGAACTGCTTTGACTCCATAAACCCAATGTATACATGTTGATGCGATTATCAACCTACATTTATCATTTATCAGTTGTTTTCCTAAATAGAGTTAGCCATCTCTATCTTTATCTATATCATTAACCCCTGAGAGAGGTCTCTCAGATTGAGGTAGGCTAAGCCTCAATCAAAATATTGGTTTGAAACAATTGCATGAGATTTCCTGATTAGCAGCCTATCAGAACTAGCTTTGTGATAACATATGTATTGTTGCAGTTTCACTTTTGGAATGGTATAACTCCACCTATATATTGAATTCCTTTGTTCTCCATAGTATTCACGTGTTTTCAGCTCATCTTGGTTCAAAAATTGGTAATTTCCTTCCTAGTAGGTTATATAGTTGGGTGTTCAGTCTTTGGTATGAAATGGAGAATTCCCCAACCTCCTCAAGAAAATTCAATTCCAACCTTATGCTTGACAGGCTTCTGGACACTTATTAGGCTCTGTTAATTTCCATTAAAAAGCTCGAATACATGGTCGAAAGGTAGTGTAATGCATTTAAGATCTCCATGAAATAAAAACTACTCAGACATCAGATAGAAATGGAACAAGAGATGGAAAGTATTAGAGAAGAAGTGCACTCCCTTTATGTTGATTTTTCTGCTAGGGAACTTTTGAGGTATGGAAGCACACAACTGGTTTTGGGAGGTGAAGGTCCCATTTCCCTTAATGGAAGGAAAATAGCTCATTTTTTCATAGGGAATTATGCTGGTGGCTATAATCATTGCTGATTTTTTGGCCTAGAGACTCTAGGTAGTATCTTCTGAAAATATGTTTCTCAGTGTTTCTATGCAAATTTTTCTTGACACTTGGGATTTTCTATAGAGTTTATAGTGGATATTTTTTCAGTTTAAGTTGGAATTGTAACCTAATGTTGGAAATCTTGTTTAAAATTTTTTTTTTAATAGAAATTTTGTATAAAAAAAACTCTGTTAAGGTTTTGGTCCCTAATCTAGGTTTATTAATACTAAAACCCTTACTCGTTTCCTTAAAAATAAAAATTCAAATATTTTCATCTTTGGACATAAAATTCATAAAATTTTCTACTTTTTCAACTTTTTATTTTCCATTTTTCCACAAAAATCCTTTATTTGACATGGTATTTTTAGCAAAAAGGTTTGAAAATGAGTATGTTTTTGTCAAGTATTTAATTTTTATTTTTAGTGATAACCAGTTTATGTGTATTGAAGCATTAACTAACATATATATATATATATATATATATATATATATGTTAGTTAATGCTATATATATATATATATATCCTATCTTAAAAATATTAATTTATTATTATTACTTTTAACATTGCAAATAAATTGAAAATTTCATTACGAAAATATGTTGCAAAGAAAAACAAAAAACACAAAACTGAAAAACACTTAAACAACATATTAGGAATAAAAAGACGAAGAAGAAGAAGTCAACTTGAAAAGTGGTCAAATAACCATTATTTAAAAATAAATGTGCCCCCCAAAGAAAAAGGTTGATTCTACATCAAATATTTTGAAAATCAGTATGAAAATGACCAACATTATAAGAATGTCCATATTTAATAAATAATAAAATCTAAAGAGTTAGAAATATGCCCCAGAACAAAAAAGGTCACCGTTGCATCAATGATTTTCAAAATTGGCATTAAAATCGCATCAATGATTTTCAAAATTGGCATGAAAGTTATGAACATTTTAAAAATATGTCCATACTTAATACATAAGAAAATTTAAAGTGTCACGAATATGTTTTTCCAAAAAAAAAAAGGTTGGTTTTGCATCAACGTTTTTCAAAATTGGTATGAAAATCATGATTTGATGTGACCTCTGAAAAAATGAGAACTTGGTACAATTCATGACCACTCTTTTAGTAGCCTTATTTTTACTTTTAGCCTAAACCTTTACTAGGTTCAAAGAGACACACGTCATGTTGGATTCATTCCTTTCAAGTTCCCATAAAGAGATATAATAGTTTATCCTTAGGAATGTGCTTTACCTTGAGACTTAATTTTTGGAATTTTTGAATGTACTCCACACCTAATTTTTTTTGCTAAAGGCTTATAAATTGACTAAATAATGTATTTCTCTTAATATCCTTGAAATGTGCTATATATTCATTTGTAAAATTGGAATATATTTTTGTTGACAAAGACATTCACACCAAATAAATTGACCATTTTCTAAATACAAGGATGTAAAATTTCCCTTTTTAAAGGTTTAGAATTTCTGTAAATCAAATAATTACACCATTTGGAATAATTGTGTTATAGGATCTTTATGATGAAACTTCCTAATATCAATTTTACAAATGAAGTAGATCTTTGGTGCCATGGTTAACCCTTGATGACATAGATATTGAGGTGATGAAAATTCATGGTTTTGGGACTCATGTTTTATTTTCTCCAGGTTGAATGATTTCCTTGCATATTGAAATCTCCTTTAGTGAGTTTCTAATCCATAGTAGACATGTATTCTTTTAAATCTTCTATCTTTTCATTCATTTTATTTACCATTTGTTCCATATTCTCGTATGTAATGTTTCTCATTTGATATTTGATTTAATTTTTAATATATTCATGAGAATTTAATAAATCCACTTGTTTCAACATACTACCATTCATTTAATCAAATTGGTTCTTTGAACAGGTTAGCCCATTGTCTAAGTCTTCACTATCTTTTTACGTCATTGTTAACTTTTTATAAGGAGTATCTATAATATTTCTTGTATAAGACTTTTCCATATGAGAAAATAATATTATTTCTCTATATCAAAATTTTTAATCACCAAGAATAGATCTTCTAACCAAATTTTATGTCACTTGTAAGTTACATACCTTTTGAACTTTAATTTGGAGACTATTTAGATGGATGAACTTTATTTTGATATATCTCTAATATTTAAGCCCTTTTGAGTTCAAAATTTTGGCATGCAACACCATGATATGATTTCTTAAGCTCCTAAAAAATTGCATAGTTTCAATCTTCATTGAAAAAAGTTATAGAAAAAATGTTAAAATGACTGGTTTAGGACCAATTTCAATATTAGTAAAAAAAACCCGGCTTTCATAAAATATATATCATAAATATAATGAGTTGAAATATGATTCTTTTTTCCATATGTAACTAGATATCTTATTGAATACTAAAAAAACCATAGTTTGAACCTTCATTAAAACACAGTTATAGTGAAAATTTCAAGATGATTGTTTCAGAATTGATTTTAGGATTATTCATAGACCTTATCTTTCATAGAATATATCTTTGAAAGTGTAGTGAACAAGAACCTAAAGTTTGAGAAGTTTGTGTTATGATATGTCTCCCCTATATCTACCAAAGTTTCCTATTCAAAACTCCCCCCCAAAACAATTATAGCAAAAATGATGAGACTTCTCAATTAAAATTGGATTTAGGATCAGTCACAAACCTATCTTTCAGAGACAATATCTCCAAAAGTATAATGAAAACAAACTTGAAAATTTTACCGCATATAACTTGTGATTTCATCTCATTATCCTTAAAGTTTCATGATTTGAAATGTCTCAGAAAAAATGTTATAGTGAAAATTCCAATATGACTTAGTTGAAGGGAAGAAAACCTTGATCATAGTTATGATACCAAATGTTATGAAAAAAACCACGTTGAAAATGATAAAAATTAGATTTATACAATCCACTTTGTTAGTGTAAAATATTATTAAAGGTGTATGAAAATATCCTACTTTAGATATGAGTGACGAATAGCCCTAAAAATAGAAATGGTTGCGTAACTCTTTATATCTGCAATAGAAAATTCAAAAAAATCCTGCAAAATCCAAGATCTATGTAGTAAAAGTAGTTAAACAACAAAAATAAATAGTAACTGATGCAAAATAACTCTATATAACCAATGGAAAAGACACGTTTAAAGAATGATTTATTATATTATAGTACTTGGTGAAGGAAACAAGTAAATGTTACGAGTCCCCATAAAAGGGTTGGGTTCTTGGTTGTCCTCAATGCTTCAACTTCATGAGTCTTTCCCTCTCAATGGTGTATAAAACCCAAAACATGTGTTAAACTCATATGGGAGCTCAAATAGTAAAATAAAATCATAGCGACAATGAAAGTAATAAAAGTTAAAAATGAATGGAAAACCCTTATATTTATAACAAATATTGAGTTATCCTCGATAATGGAGAATAATAAAATATTATTAACCAAAATCAACATCTAACTACTTGAAATATTTTATTATATTTTATTATAGAGAAAAGGTATTTAAATTGGTTAAATACCTTTATTTATAAATAATAAACAAACAAATAATTTATTTATCATTTCAATAATGTGGTTAAAGAATATTAAACAAATAATGATTTATATAATATTGATAGGTGATTTAGTCAAATTTAACAAGGAATAATAACTAAATAATGATTTAATTAATTATTCCTAGAGAAAATAAGAAAAATAATGATTTATCTAATTATTTCTCATAATTGGCTTAAATATGACCATGAGTATTATTTAAAAAATGGTTTAATTAATTATTCCTAGAGGAAAATCGAATAAATAAGGATTTATTTAATTATTCCTCATGGAGTTTCTTGCTTTAACCATAAATAACTTAATAAAATATGTTTTATTAAATTATTTATTATAGTGAAAGCAATTTTAATATGGTAAAATAGGTCTTACATGGTATACTTCAATCCATCTAATTAGAAATAGTTCGATGACCACTTTTTGGTGATAACACACTTCAAGGAGGAAACCTTATTTTACAATGAATATAATGTACATACAAGATGAATGGGTGGTAGCCAGGGGAGTGGTACTTTATGGCCCTGAGGAATACAAAGTGTTTAGGTACTCATGGGGTCTCAGTCATATGAAAAATAATGATAAGAGATATATGGTCTCTACCAAGGATTTTTCTTAGTCAAAGATAATCAGGTGGATACACTTATGATTATGAAAAATTATCTCCTAATCCTACATCATCTAGTCAAAGGCTCCCTAACAAAGGAGAAATCTATGGAAAATGTCATCAAAAGAATGAATAAAATTGCAGAATATATCCCATCCAAAGCATATTTCCATGTCCTAAGAGAATTGAACAAATAAATAGAGAAGTATGCAAAAAAAGGGTGCAAATTGAAGATAGGTGAATTAAATATTAATGGCCAAATAGGGCCTACTATAATTCCCTAATGGTGGATGAAGTCTAGAACATTGACAATTGTTAATTTACCTGAATTAAATGAAAATATTTAAGACAAAAATAAGTTGATAGTCATGAAAGATTTCATAAACGATTATTAGCATTATGTGCTGTAATTTTATTTTTTTCGGGCACTATTCTAAGGTATTCACCTACAAAACCCATAATTTTGTTGCTCATAGATATTATCCAAAGAAAAAGCTTGTATTCTGACTAAATGAAAGGATAAAAAAATTGGAACTTTTTGATGAATTAGCTATATAATTCATAATGTATTTGTTGTGAACTAGGGACAAAAATATATAATAAAAATACTCTTTCCAATTAAAAAAAATGCAGAAGATAACATGAGATGATCCTTAGATTAGGTATCCTTTTTATATATAGAGGAGGAAAATAATACAATTATCATGAAAAGGTACAATGAAAGGTTTTGGTCTATTTTAAATTCTATGTACCCAAGTCAAATTTTGATGTAAACCTTGATAATCTGAGTACACCCTCATAATTTGAATTGTGAATGATTTTTGGTAAACCAAAAACCACTTCATGTCATGTATGGTTCATGGTCAACTAAAAGTACATGATGGTTCATGGTATGTAGAAACCATTTGAGGATGTGATATATGAGGGTAATCCACACAAATACAAAGAGTGTGATGGTTGAACTAAAGTGAAAGAAAACCAAAAGTGTTGTCATGAGTGAGCCAAAGAAAACCCAAAGTGTGGTTATGGTAAGCTAAAGAAAACATGGGCGGGTGATTGATGGATGTAGGGGAAGTGAAATGTTTTTGATTGAATAATTGTTGTTTAAACATGCAAGAGATGGGGTTTCCTAGATAATTAGGGATACAATGACCTAATACCCATATATTTCGATGGTTGGAAACTTTTTTATATGGACCTTAACAAATAAAATGTTTAATTTTGCAGTTACAAGATGAAAATCAAAGATGAGTGAAGATGGAGGAAATATTGTAGAAGACATGAATTGAAGATAAAACATCAAAGGAAAGAAAAAAATAAAATCATGGGACTAGTTCAAAAGATAATTGAAATATCAAGCAATGGTGATTAGATATTAATATCACAAGTATTCATTAAGTAAGGAGGAGTATTAAGGATTAAATGCAACTGGTGAATCTCGAATAATGTCTAAATTATGTGATGAATTTGTATTTACGTAGAGCAATCTTAGAAGTGTACATAAGAATAAAACATGAGGAGAAATAAGAGATGTTAAGGATGAAGATTAGTTGAGATATTCATGGATTTATTATGGAGATAGTTATATATATGGTTTGAGTTAAATATCTTATTATGACATAACTGTTATGATAACCTATTTTCATGTAATATCATACTATGTGCAATAGATACACACAAATGTATTAATTGATAAAATTTTCCATTCGGGAGTTTTTGGACTATATAATACTAATGCCCCTTAATTTATATGTTTGTTGATTTGCTTATTGGTGGCTATTAACACTAACATATTTATGGGTTTTGGGAGTCATCAAATTGATTGTGAACTGAGTTATGGATTTTGGGCATGTGGTATTGATAAGCCATGGTCTTGTAACAAAGCCTATTTACAAGTTAATAATATACATGGTAAATTGGAGGTGAATATCCATGGTTAAGGATCTTGTTATATTCTAAGTTTATTGCAAGTATCAATTTTTTATGTTCCTATTAATTAAATTTAAATATGATTACAAAATCAATATCAGTTTCTGACAATAAAGGTATCTAGAAATTGATTTTCCCATTGACCATTATAAGTTTAGTAGTGACCAGTGAAACTTATAATGATTAACTTTGAAAAATAAATAATTATTTTTCAATATTAAGAACAATATTTTTCAAACATTTGATTAGACCATAACTAGAAGCTTCACATAATGTATTTCCAAGTGGATAACTACATCACAGATTTTATGCCATATTTTATTGATATGGTTCTAATATTCATGCATGATTCTTGGATATTTGTGTAAATATTTTTAATCCAAAAATAAAATCCTTAAAAATAGGTCATATTTAGGTAATAACGTATTTATCATGGAATTTTCTAACTTATAGATGAAATAGCCTTTTTTTTTTACCTAAACTAGCCCGAAAAAATGTCTTGAAAAAGGTCATTTACCATCAATTACTTCCCACCATAATTTAAGCAAGTATTTACATAAATAATAGATATAAATAAATAAAATAAATATAATATGTAAATAAATATAAATTCAACATACTATGTAGACATTTAAAAAATATTAACTTTCTTACATTATGCCTGCACATAATGGCTATAGTGGGATGTAGAGTGCCTCTCAACACAATGACATTTCAATGGCTAAAATGGATATTGAAATATTGTGACCAGTTATAGTTTCAAATTATAGTTATAATACCAAATTGTTAGTATTTACAATATTATGGTGCTCCAAAAGTTATTAGTGCTATCAAATAGATGTATTTAATAAATTCAAAAAATATTATAAATATATATTTAATAAATTCAAAAAATAAAATAAACGTGTTCATATGTGAATTTGTAGTTATGATTATTAATATTAAAAGAATTAGTTCTATGTTATCTCATTTTTGTAATTGTATATGGTTTTGAATTATTATTTTTATAATAAAATAATGATAATAATGATGTGGATAAGCATGTCTATTTTAGAATAACATCATCTACAATTTTAATTTAACTATCACTAATTATTAGGTGGATGGTAGAGATTTAACCTCCAGGGAATATGCTAAAATATTAATAGTAGTATTCACAAATCAAAGGGTTAATAGTTATATCCAAGTTATTTAGGCTAATAGGCATGTCTATTTTGGAATCGAGATTCCACAATTTTAATTTAATTATCAATAATTATTAAGTGTATGGTCCATATTTAACCTCCATAGAATATTCTAGAATATTCTTAGTAGTATACACAAATCAAAAGCTGATATTTATTAGGGGTGGTAGGAGTGGAGGGAGGTATGCTTGGGGTTTAGGTCACACATATGCCTTATATTAGGGTTTGAGGAAAATTGTCAATTTGGAGATTCTAGAGGTGATTATTTTTTGTGGTTTCTTGAATATAACTCACCATTTATATTCACAATCTCTCTCCTTAGATAAACAATTAAGTCATATTTTCAAGTATATTTTGGTGGTTCCTTGAATATAACTCACCATTTATATTCACGATCTCTCCCCTTAGATAAACAATTAAGTCATATATTCCCAAAAAGAAATGTAAGAAATGTCTCAATGTTCTCATATCAAATGACTCAAAGGTTAATCACATGGTAATTTGGGGTCAAGGCTAAATTAAGGTGAACTTAAGTGGAAGGGAAAATGGGTATGTCCACTTTCCTTGATTCTTAATCAAGATATTCAAAAATAAAAGAAGAGGAATGGTATACTGTAAATATTGTAGCATTTTTTTCAAAATCATCAAGGATGGTGTTTTATACATACTCCATTTTGACCATTTCTAGAGGTTTCAATTTGTTTATGTAAATAATGTATGTAAATTGAGCTTTGGCTCAATGTCTTATTATGTAATAACTATTCTAGGTTCATGTTAAAAAATATATATTCTCCCCTTTGACTAAATTCATTAATTAAAATAAATTTGAAGTTTCATATGAAATGAGTTATTTTTTTTGGATATTACATATTGATAAGTCATGATATTGTAACGAATATGTATAGTTAACCTAGAATTATAATAACAATAACTTCGAGGAGGAGGTAACACGAGGGTTTTCTACAGCGAATTCTGAATTCAAGCAAAGATGTTGGCCAGAAGTCCAGATTTTTTCCAAGATCTGCGGCAGAGAGGAATAGCACTGACCCAGAAAATGGGAAGATCGAGGGCCCCCGGTGCCCCCACTTTCAAGAAAGTTACGATCGACAAGGGAAAAAGGCAGGTGGAGGGGGTGAAGATCACAGGCTCTGCAATGGCAGGAATTCGAATGAAGGACAACGACTCTATTCTGATTGATCACATAGACAATCCAACTAAAGACACCGCGAGAACATAGGAGTCGATCAAGGTGCTTCCCACACAGGAAGCTGATCCTCTAGAAGATGTTATATATCTGGAGAAGAACGCAAATGGCAGCTCAGATCTGAGACGATCAACTACAAGGGAGTCAGCGGACAATGATATCCACCCGAAATACCAAGGCCGCTACAAGCCGAAGACTAAGGAAAGCCTTAGGGTAATCATCAATGACCCAGATCCGTAAGCCTACAGGGATCACATGACTATTCATGCAGTGATCTGTAAATTCATGGGGTTTTGGCCCAGCAAAAAGCCCTTTGTCAATGGATCAAGCAAGTCTGGAAGCCGAGGGGAGTTGTGCAGCTACACCTGGGTACCAAGGGATTCTTTACGGTGGTATTCGTAAGCCTGAAAGAAAAGGATCAGATCTTCGAGGGCGGACCTTACTTTTACACCTTAACGGGCCTCTATATGAGGCCCTGGAAACCCAACTTCACCCCTGAACAGGAGACGTTCACACAAGTTACGGTCTGGATCCGATTATTCTCCCTACCAATCGATTATTGGAGAATAGCAGCATTGGAACAAATAGGCAACACCTTAGGAACTTTTTTTCATGCTTCTAAAGCCACTCTTAAAAAAAGGTACACTTCCTATGCCCGCATCTGTGTTGAAATGGATGTATTCAGATCTTTGCATGAGGTTCTCTGGTTGGAATACAGGGATGAGGTCTATTTTCAAACCATCGATTACGATCAGATACCCTTTAGATGCTGAAAATGCCATGAACATGGGAATTTAATTCGAGAATGCCCTCAGAACAAGCTGGTCGAGAAACCCAAAGATAAACCCACCCCGGTTTCGGATGGATTTATTCGACCTATAGGTAGACATCAAGCCAATCGCAAAAATGCACCCAAAATGGATGATCAGCTCACCGGAACACCAAACACCTTTGAAATAATGGGAGAAGGCCCTCCATCAGAGAAGACAGCTCAAACCCCACCTGCAGGGCAGCCAGCCACTGGGTCAACAGAACATGGCACCCAGTCAAGGGACCCGATCAATCCTTCAGCACCGTTCTCAGGTGTAGCAGATGACAAAGATGAGGAAGGGGATGAGGATATGGCCCTTAGCGAACTCGGCACGGAAGATCAAGAATTAGGGGATATCATGGAGAAAGAAGGGTTAGATCTCAATTCTATAGTTGAGAAATGGAAACAGAAAGGAATAGACCAAATACCAGAGGAGGAAATCAACAAGTTCAACTACCTATTCCTGACTAGACAGGATGCAGCGTTAAAACATATGAAACGAGGCAGAGAAGCGACCAAAAGCCCTGGAGTAAAATCACAGAATATCCACCACACACAAGCTAGTCTCAAGCGTAGAAGGAAAAGGGGTAGAATATCCAACAGTGATGCTCTTCACGAACTGGGTCAGATGCTGATCAATTCGAGAAAGATGAAATCCCTTAAGGCTTTCTCTTTCTCATCCTAAGAATTTGTTAACTATGAATGTCCTCTCCTGGAATGTAAGAGGAATGGGTAGCCTAAGGAAACAAAGGCTCCTGAAAAAGAAAATTACTCAAGAAAAACCGGACCTAGTATTCCTCCAGGAAACCAAATGTTTCAATCAGAAATTAGATGAATTGGGTAAATGCCTAGATAAACATCTAGAACACCTAGCAGTGGAAGGAAATGGCACCGGCGGTGGTCTAGCTATATTATGGACCCCTGGAACTCTTCATATTCTCAATGTTGAAGCCACAAAAGATTTTTTGGCCCTGGAAATGCAGATCATAGGGGAACAGGGCACCATTCTGTTTACTAATGTTTACAGTCCTCAGCGATAAGAGGAAAAGCTATTGTTGCTGAAAAATATCACCAAGTTACATCAGCGACACCTCCATTCCAGAGCTATCTATGGGGGCGACTTTAATATGATAACCTATCTCAATGAAAAGAAAGGTGGTACTCAAGCACTCAGTAATGATGCCATAGCCTTTAGCTCCTTTATTAAAGAAGTCAACTTGGTGGACATCCCTCCCCGAAATGGCATCTTTACCTGGACCAACAGAAGAGGGGGAGACAAGTTTATTGCCTTCAGGTTGGACCACTTTCTGGTCTCGGACAACATTCTAATAGAAGGGGTCACTATCGACTCTGATATCCTCCCCTCTGGGGGCTTGGACCACTGGCCTATCATGCTTCAGGCCTCCATTATGGGTATTCCTAAAAACAGGCCTTTTCGTTTTGAAAGATTCTAGCTAACTCACAAGGATTTATCCAGCAATATTAAAAAATGGTGGAAAGAACCCCTAGCAGTAGAAGGAACGAAAATTTTCAAGCTATAAGCAAGGCTAAAATTCATCAAGACCAAGCTAAAGACATGGAACTGAGAAGTCTTTGGCAACATCTTTGAAGACAAACAAAACATGGAGCAAAAAATGGAAGATATCCACAACAACTGGATTCACGGAATCATTTCACGGGAATCAATCAACACAGAGAGGGAACTAATGCAGAAATGGAATGAAAGATGCAAGCAGGAAGAAATTCTGTGGAAACAAAAATCTCGCAATCAATGGCTAAAGGAAGGAGAACGGAATACAAAATTCTTCCACAAATTAGCTATGGATTACAGATGTAATAACAGAATCACTAGGATCAAGGATGAGTAGGGGAATGTCTTTCACTCGCACCAAGACATCACCTGCCAACTACGAAACCATTTTAAAATTATTGCAAAAGAACCTGTCTTCGATCGAAAGGAAGCCATTAATGAAGTTGTTTCTTCTATCCCCATCCTTATAATAGAGGATCAAAACAAGGCCCTATAAAGAACAGTCTCCCTCTAGGAGGTGGAGGAAGCGGTCAGAGAAATGGCCAATGGAAAAGCACCAAGGCCAGATGGATTCACCGTGGATTTTTTTAAAGCCTGCTGGGATGTGGTTAAGGAAGACATTTGGGAAGTGGTTGAGGACTCTAGAATCTCCTCTTCAATTCTCAAGTCCCTAAATTCTACGTTTGTAGGCTAATTCCAAAGGAAGTTGATGCCTACACCCCTTCCAAATTCAAGCCCATAGCACTTTGTAATGTGTTCTACAATATTATATCAAAATTCATGGCTAATAGATTGAAGCCTATACTCCCTCTGATTATCTCTGAGGAACAATCAAGCTATGTGAAGGGCAGACAAATTATGGATAATGTCCTTCTGGCTCATGAGATGGTCCACACTTTGTAATCACTTAGGAAAGCTGGCATGATCATTCAACTAAACCTTTCTAAAGCCTACGACAAGGTCAGCTGGAGTTATCTGGAAGCATTTCTCAAGGCTTTTGGCTTCAGTCATAAGTGGATGATCTGGATCCTAGCTATGGTCAGATCTCCCAGTCACTCTATTCTGGTCAATGGGGCCCCCTCCGAACCTTTCTTTCCTTCAAGAGGCATCTGGGAAGGGGATCCCATCTCGCCTTTCCTCTTTGTCATTCTCATGGAAGGCCTCAGTCGAATCATTAGGTCCGCCAAGGAAAAGAATATGATAAAAGGCCTTCAGCCCTTAAGCAACATCCCAGCCACCACGCATCAACAGTTCGTGGACGATACCATGCTGCAAGGAACCCCCATTGTGAAGGAAGCCAGAGGTTTCAAACGTCTTCTAAATCTATTCAGTCGAGCCTCGAGTATGGACTTTAACTTTGATAAATCCTCGGTCTTCTTCTTTAACACGCATTTGGATATTCAGAAACATTTGACGGACATCCTGGGTTTCAAAAGAAGCAATCTTCCGTCCAAATACTTGGGTATTCCCCTCACAGAAAAACCTTGGCAAAAGGGTCATTGGGAAAAACTTATTTCCAAGTTGGTGGATAGATGTAATCACTGGACCAATCGAGTCCTCAATTTGGCGAGTCGACTGGTCATGACGAAGGCTATCCTCCAGGCTATTCCTCAATATATGCTTTCGATCCTTCCAGCTCCCAAGGGAGTCCTTCAAAAGATCAGAGGCATTCAGAAAGATTTTCTGTGGTCTGGTCATTCAGGAAAACCAAAGTGGGCGCTTGCAGCTTGGGAAACCTAAGAGCCTTGGAGGGTTAGGGTTACAGGATCCAAGATCGACCAATAAGGTTTGCGGAGTCAAGATATGGTGGATATGGCTCTAGGAACCTCACACCCCGTGGGTACGCATTTGGAAAGCCAAATATGTGGATCAATGGCAGCATGAGGAGCTTGTAACAATGACGGACACCCCTGCAGGCTCTCTTATGTGGAACCTAGCCCGAGCTAACCAGAATATCATACAAGCTCACTGCTTTTGGGAGCTTAGGAATGGTCACAATGCTTTGTTTTGGGAGGATGCCTGGCAACAACTCCCGAAGATTGAAAATCCTGACCTGCACCCTCTGCAGCAATGGTTTCAGAACAATGGCAAGATGAAAGTGCATCAATACTGGGCTAATGATACGGGTCAACAACATTGGAGGACCTGGAGTCTCATCCCTTCCCCATCGGACGAGAACATGTTGAATCTCCTTAATATCCTCAATACCATTCTAAGGAAAAGACTAATAAGGGCAGCGCAAGGACCGTATATCCTTCGCTGGGGAAAGCTAAATGGAGGTTCATTTAACCTCAAAGAAGCTCGTTCTTATATTGAAAATAGGGACAATGAGGATAAGGTAGCCTGGTATGACAATGTATGGAACTGTAACCTATGGCCCAAAATTAAGACTTTTCTATGGCTTCTTCAGAATAGGAAGATCTTAACCTGGGAAAATCTTCTAAAAAAATGGTTCATAGGACCTTCCCGATGCCCTTTATGTGAGGAGCATGAGGAAAAGATGAATCATCTGTTCAATTAATGCGTCTGTACTAGCAACCTCTAGGAGTGGATACAAAGCATATTCAACCAAATGGACCAGAGTAGAAATTCCATTCACGAAACTATCACTAATTGGCACTCACACTATTCCAACAGTAGTATGGTAAACAATTTGTGGAGGCTAAGTCTTGGTTTCTTGATCTGGATGGTGTGGAAGGAAAGGAATAATCACATTTTTCAAAAACATAGCTTTCGATAACCTGATGAAATAAAAGCCATCATTATGCAGGGTTTGAAAGAAACGACTCTTACCTGTTGTAAGACCGAGAAAGCAAACTCACAGTCTCCCAATGACATTAGGATACTGGCTATTTTTGGCCTCTCTGAAGCGGCGGAGCGCTGTATGCAGGAGAACTCCCTCAGGCCTGCTCCCTCCCCTGCAATTTGGTATAATCCTCCACTAGGATACTGCAAGCTCAACTTTGACGGGGCCTCAAAAGGCAACCCAGGCCCTGTTGGGATGGGAGTAGTCCTACGCAACGAGAAGGGAGAAATTCTACATATCTATTGCAGAGACTTGGGAGAAACCACTAACACGAAGCGAAATTCGTAGCTTTGGAACAAGGGTTGAGGCTTCTAATTCGGCTCGGCAAGGGACTGGAAATTGTAGAGGGTGACTCCGAGCTCTCCATTACAACTATTAAGAAAATACAACATGGAACGAAGCCTAGTAAGGCCATAAAGAATTGGCGCCTAGCTGATGTTACTGATCTCATCGCGTAGCACCTCGCTTCCCTCAGTGGTATCATCCTTCAGGCTATGCGCAGGAAAGCCAATATGCTAGTAGACCATCTAGCTAACCACGCGGTAGATCACCCAGCTGAAGCCCAGGACACGTGTTGGTAGGATCTAACGCATGAAGAGCTTAGGGATGAGTGCAACATCATCTCCAGGAAAAAATTCACTGCCGGTACCACCGTGGAGGACGGACAACAGCTTATCAATCATGAGTATCTCATGAATTTCCCCAATTTGATTGATCACGTCAGATGGCACAACCCGGAAATGTCACCAAGCACTTCTCGGGATTGGCAGTCCATTATGCGAAAGGACAACCGTAAGGGTAACCGATCCTCATAGCGGATCAAATGGAGGTCTCAAGCATGCGAAAGGATTGCTCAGAAGCAGGAGATCTCTGCTTATGACTTCGGCATTGGTGATAGGTTCAGACGGCAAGTTGCTATGCATCATAGCATTAAATGGCTTTCAAGTGGCATTTCACGCCCCACTACCCGTCATTTTATTTACGAGCAACCTTGCTAGCCCATTCTCATTTCCAATCTCACCTTGTGGTATCTCCGCTCAAATTCGAGGTTTGACTCTCCTTTTCTCGGCAAGTTATCCACTCTCATCTACCTAACATCAATGGCGGACCATAACCTTCGCAGCATCAAGGCATTGCAAGCCCTCAAGCAGGCCAAGGATAGCTACGAGGCCTCTGTCTCCAAGAGGGGGAAGCAAACGATCGAAGTGCTGCAGGAAAAGGTGGACCAATCTCGGGCTCGGATTGATGATAGCGCAATTAGTGAGGAGGTCGACTAGTTGGTCGACCCAGGGACCCCTTCTACTCGCAATATGAAATTTCTGCAAACCCAGGCAATGGCCTGGAAGATGAAAACTATGCTGGCAAAGACAATTACAATGCAGGGAGCGACGGTTAAGGAGACCTTTGCTGCAGCCTTCATGGCCTCTACCAAGAACACTGCTCGGCTGGACAAGCTGGAAACTACCCTCAACTCTATGACAGAGGAACTTCGCATGCACGGCAAGGCTCTGGATAATTTTTTTCGTCGTTTTGATCTCTATCTCTGTCATGTCCTCAATGTCTCCATTGAAATCCTAGCGGACGACTCACAGACTACCATCATTCGACAGTTCAAGCCTAGGATCCAGCCGATAGGTGGCGAGGCGGCAAGTCCAAGTGCCGTGGGACAATCTGGGGCCTCGAATCCAATTCAGTGATGTTTATTCTATCTCTCTAGTTTATTTCCTGGCTGTTTACTTTGTCTATGACTATGTATATATCTATGTCTATGTCAGTTACTAGTTATCGTCAATATATACCAGGCTGTCTTCAAGCCTTCAGTAAACCTTTGGTTAGTTTTTCATCTTTCACAGGCAACCCTGCGTGGTTGGCCTGCAGTTTTGTTCATGAAACAGTGCTCCTACAAAAGCCAAGCTTTATATGGTTCAAGGGTATTCAGTCCAAATGTCAAATTGCAAAGGAGTAGTCCTGTGGCTCTCCATCGCTACCGACATTCAGGCCTTTTTGTACTCTCATGTAACCTCTATTTTTTGATATAATATAGTGCTTCTGACTTAAAAAAAAAAAAAAAAAATCATCATATTGTAACAAATTTTATTTACAAATTAAGAATTTCCATAGTAAAGTGGTGGTAAATATCTATGTTTATTATGGATTGATTCCTATTGGCTTTTCTAGTCATTTAATTTATATGGTTGCACTAGTTATTCTCTTGTAATTTATTTATCTCAAATTAATTAACTAAAAAAATGTCATATCAAAAAATGTAATATTAGGTATGTGATATTGAAGAAGAACTATTTACAAGTTAAGAATGTCCATGCATTTAAAAGTTAAGAATTTATAGGATAAAGTGATAATAAAACTCTATAGTTAAGGATATTGTTACATGTTTTTAAAAATGTACATATCTTTAACTAATATATTAATTTTTCTTATAATTAGTAATAATAATTTAAAATAAATTTAAATTTTGTTAACTCTTAAGAATTTTTTTTAATATGGGCAACGTAAAATGTATAAGGGGTAAATTTTTTTATGTTTATCATGGGTTGATTCCTATCATTTTTTACAAACCATTTGATTTATATGGTTGCACTATTAATAATCAATTTTAAAGACCATTCATACCCACCTTTTTAAGTGATGTAAGAAATGTATTCACACCTACCTTTTTAATTGTTGCATGTAATGTAGTCCATGTAGAATAATATTGAATATTAGGGCTATAATATATGAGTTATTAAAGATAGAAATACAATTTAATGAGTAGCATAACAAATCAAAGGTTGAGATTTACTAGGGGTGGCAGGAGTGGAGGGCCTTAATGTTTTTCCTTGAGAATAGGAAGAACATAGGTATGCTTGGGGTTTAGGTCCCACCTATGCCTTATATTAGGGCTTGAGGAAAATTGTGAATTTGGGAATTGAGGAGTTGATTTTTTTTTTTGTGGTTCCTCGAATATAACTCACCATTTATATTCAGGATCTCTCCCCTTAAATAAAAAAAATTAAGTCATATTTCCAAGTAGATTTATAAGTTATACCAGTATATTCCCAAGAAGAAATGTAAGAAATGTCTTGTTTTTTGTGGTTCCCCATTTATATTCAGGATCTCTCCTCTTAAATAAAAAAAATTAAGTCACATTTCCAAGTAGATTTATAAGTTGCACCAGTATATTCAGAAGAAGAAATGTAAGAAATGTCTCCATGTTCTTAGATCAAACTACTCTAAGGTTGATCACATGCTAATTTGCGGTCAAGGCTAAATTAAGCTGAACTTTGGTGGAAGGGAAAAATCGGTGTGTCCACTTTCCTTCATGATTAATAAAGAGATTCAAAAATAAAAGAACATGAATGGAATATTGTCTTCTAAAGTAATAACTATTCTAGTTTCTTGTTAATATATATATATATATATATATATATATATATATATTCCCTTTAACTAAATTCATTATTTAAAATAAATTCGCATGAAGAAGTTTCATATGAAATGAGCTATTGTTTTTTTTTGGATATTAGATATTGATAAGTCATGATATTGTAACAAATTTTATTTACAAATTAATAATCTCCATAATAGAGTGGTGGTAAAATGGGTATGTCCACTTTCCTTGATGGTTACTCAAGAGATACAAAAACAAAAGAAGAGGAATAGAATAGTGTAAATATTGTAGCATTTTTTTCAAAAGATTCAACGATGGTGGTTTATACATACTCCATTTGACCCTCTCTAGAGGTTTCAACTTGTTTATGTAAATAATGTATCTAAATTGAGCTTTGGCTTAATGTATTCTAATGTAATAACTATTCTATGTTCTATATATATATATATATATATATATATATATATATATATGTATGTATGTATGTATGTATGTATGTATGTATGTATGTATGTATGTATGTATGTATGTATGTATGTATGTATGTATGTATGTATGTATGTATGTATGTGTGTGTGTGTGTGTGTATTTATTCCCCTTTAACTAAATTCATTAATTTAAATAAACTCTTATGAAGAAGTTTCATATTAAAGGAGTTATTTTTTTTTTATATTAGATATTGATAAGTCATGATACTGTAACCAAGTTTGTTTACAAATTAAGAATCTCCATAGTAGAGTGGTGGTAAATATCTATGATTATTATGGATTGATTCCTATTGGCGTTTGCAAGTCATTTAATTTATATGGTTGCACTAGTTATTCTCTTGTAATTAATTTATCTCAAATTAATTAACTAAAATAATTTCATATCAAAACATGTAATATTAGGTATGTTATATTGATAAACCATGGTACTGTAAGAAGAGGTATTTACAAGTTAAGAATTTCCATGATAAAGTGACAGTAAATCTCTCTCGTTAAGGATATTGATAGGTTTTTTTAAAAATGTATATATATATTTAACTAATATTTTTTCTTCTTCTTATAATTAGTAATAATAATTTAAAATAAAGTAAAAATTTAGTGAACTTTTAAGATATTTTTTTAATATGGGCAATGTGAAATGTATAATGGGTAATCATTTTTATTTTTATCATGGTTTGATGCCTATTAGTGTTTACAAACTATTTGATTTATATGCTTGCACTATTAATAAACTATTTTAAAGACAATTCTACCTACTCTTTTAAGTGATGTAAGAAATTTATTCACACCTAACCTTTTAAATGTTGTATGTAATGTAGTCCATGTAGAATAATATTGAATATTGGGGCTATAATATATGAGGTATTAAAGATAGAAAAAAAATTTACTAAGTAGCATAACTATATAAATTAAATAGCTAGTAAACATAGATAGATATTAATCTCTCATAAACATAAAAATAAAAATAAAAAAAACTAAATAAATAGACATTAATCTCTCATAAACATTAAAAAAAAAACTTGATGATATACGCCACATTACTAAAATTAAAATTAAAAAATCATAAAAAGTAACTAAATTATAAATTTATTTCAAACTATTATTATTAATTATAACAAAAATTAATATTTAAATTGAACGTATTAAAAATCATAAAAGTAACTCAAATATAAATTTATTTTAAACTATTAATATTAATTATAAAAAAATTAATATTTAAATTTAACATATATAAATTTAAAAAAATTGTAATAAAATTCTCAACTATATAGATTTAATCCCACTTTACCATTGATATTTTTAATTTGTAAGTAGTCATTGTTACAAAACTATGAACCAATACCATATGCTAAAAAAAAAAACAAAATGATTTCATACGACACTTATTTATATGATATTTTTTTTAATTAATAAACTATTTTTGAGATAAAAATCAACCATTGATTTTTGAATACTGCTAAGAATATTCTATAATATTTCATGAAGGTTGAATCCCTACCATCCACCAAATAATTATTAATAATTAAATTAAAATTCTAAAAGCCCTATTCCAAAATAAGTCAAACAAAATAAGGATAAGGTGTTGCAAGAAGAAAATAGATATGATATAATAAGAGTTTCAAATTCATGTCCCTCCAATTTTCAGAGTGTTGAATCATTTTATGCATTCAAAAATGTATTTTAAACATCAAAAGATCATTGTTTTGCTGGATTCCAATGAAAAAGTCTATTCCCATAGCTACTAGTAAGCCTTTCTTGCTCTATAGCTTGTCCTCCTCTTCATAAATCAAATCACAACCCTGAAAATTTGAACTTGCTTATATCTCTCAATTTTTTCAAGACTCACATTATTTCAATCACTAATTAAACTTCCTCTTATTAATTGGTAACAAATTTATATAATTATCATAAACAATATTAATTATTTATTAACTAAAATATTTAAATATAAAAAATAATAATAATAAAACACATTATAATAATATAATTGTCTATCTATCTTAAAAAAAACTATACATTGATTTTAAACTAATAACAAAAAAAATAAAATAAGCTATGTATAAATTGTAGTTAGTACTTTGCAGGTAGAAATAAAACTCTTTTTGTCCAGTTTTAAAACTCTGAAGATAAAAGATAGGCTATCAATGTAAAAGTGTTAACATGTAAACCAATTTTCTCAATATAAAATATCAATTTCTTTAAAATAAAAGAATAAAAAAAGAAAGATTAAGCTTATTCAAATTTTATAAATTTATATTTTAATATTTTTTTAAAATAAAACAATAAAAAAATAAACAAGGTTAAGCTCATTCAAATTTTATAAATTTATGTTTTAATATTTTTTTAAAATAAATAATAAAAAATAATCAAGGTTAAGCTCATTCAAATTGTATAAATTTATATTTTAATATTTTTTATTTTTCTTATTTTTCCATTTGTGTGAAACTTGTGTCAATTATAATAATAATAATAATAATAATAATATACAAATATAGATGCACTATTTAATTTATTATTAATTTATAATCAATTTAGAAATCTATATAATTTATAATTATAATTAAAAAAAACTATAATATATATGAGTTTGACATTTTCCAAAAAAAAAAAAACTAGTTAACTATCCATTTTTGCTTTTGAAAATTAAATTATAATAAAATTTCCCCTCAGAAACCATATACACTCATTCGGGAACCACTTAAAAACTTTAGTCTATTACCATATTAAATTATTTCAATTTTCTATTACCATATTAAATTATTTCAATTTACATATTAAAAAAATATAGTTGTTCTATTAAATTAGCTTAATTCACGTATCCAAAAAGAGTGTCGCACATTCCCCTTTTGGAAGTTATGCTTTTTTAGCTCAGGTGAGGATCAATATTTCGTAAGAGCACTAGAAAAGTAAGGAATAAAATGACAATGTACGGCCAGGATCTCTTTCCGTGGATATACGTTCAAGGAAAAAATGCAAATGAAACTATTGTTTGTTGTAACATTGTTCAAACTTTTATATGGTGGAAATTAGGCCCGTCCATATGTATAAGAGCTCAAATTTTTTTTCAAGAGATTTCGGTCCTAAAAATAATAATAATTGAATGACTTTTATTTAGATTATGATTTTAAATTTATAAATTTATGATATTATATTTTAATTATTAAAAAATAAAAATTCTATAATATTAATATTTACATTTTATTTATTCAAAAAATTCTATAATATTAATATTTACATTTTATTTATTCAAAAACATTTAACTGCATCCATTTTAATAGAAATTTAATACCTATTAAAAAACTTCAAAATCATTCGCACCACATGAAAAAATACTTTCAGTGAAGTGACATATATGATTCAAGAATTTATATACTTTCATAGATAATCCAGTTCCACCTAAACTTTCGGCAAAGCAATTCACTAAATAATCTGACAATACTTAGGCTGCTTAAATAATCTAGAGACGTTATTATCTTACTAGCAATCCATCGTCACATTAAATGGGACGCCCAGCGTATTTCTCATGAATTCTTACGCGATTTTCTTCCCACCATAATTTCGCTTGCATCTCGCTGAATTTCTCTCGGCTGAAATGCATTGTCATCGTCACAATCAAACTCTAAAGTGAAAGCATTGTCACCCATTATCACCCTTACAGGTAAAGAAAGTAATATCGTAAAAAAAGCAAGTAAACATTTAGGAGGAAGGAATCATGACTGAAAACAGTGAAAAACATGAAAGGAAAGAAGGTGCGGGTACCGGAATTTGACACGCTTAATTTGTCTTAAACCTGTAGGGTAACAGCGAATGGTAACATAGACACCGGGATCATCTTCTTCAACGCACTCGTATTCATGATCATGCCCTTGTTTACTCGAATTGTCTTTATTCTGCAAGTCGTCCGATCGATCCGTATCAAGCAAAGAATTCTTTGCTGATGCGTGTGAACATCCTGGAAGAAGAGTCTTGTTTTGCATCTTTGACGTTGCAGAACTGTCAACTCTGGATTCGGCCCGCATCTTGGAATTTCTCTGCAATTGATGTTATTGTAATAAGATAGTGATAATATTGGTCACAATACTGTAATGTTTGGGTTATAATAATAGCATTGGTTGTCTTAAGTTACCTCATCCTCAGATCTCGGAGGAGTCGAAACCGCAGCAGGCTTGTCCTTGGTATGCGCATGGACATTGTAAAGCTCCATGATTTTATCACAATTTTCAGCCCACCAACCCTGAGCTTGCTCGTTGTTGAATAGTTCTCGGCTGCATTTATCAGAAGACAAATTTCTTAGTAAAGTTAGTAAAGAATAGAGAATTGATTCAAGAAATGCAGTCTTTCTCGATATCAGAGCGTGTATTGCATGATCTATCCAAATCTATACAGAACTGTCTCCGGGACCCTAGACACAACGGCAAAAACAATGAGACAGTTGCGGTGACAAAATTTGGGGTTAAAAAACCTAAAATAATCGTAAATCAGTAAATTATTAAACTAGGTCCAACTCCACTCGTCCGTCAGCTATGCTGAAAAAATCGTGATAAAACCAGGAACAGAGCCGCGTGTTACAGGAAAAATTGTTTATAATTATTTGTCCGGCCAACTTAGAGCCAAAAATAAAGGAATCTGTTCGGAAAAGGTAGAGCATAAGGCTTTATTACCGCTTCTTACCTGCAAATAATTCCAAATTAAAGCGAAACATGCTTGACTTTAAGAATTATACATATGAAAATGATGCCGCTACCTGAATCGGATCCGCTTAAGCTCATTTCGTCCTCCCTTGAGAGAAAGAAGAGTAATGCTGACGCCAGGTTCGACCTGTGATATCCACTCTTTGGACTCCTCGCCGTCTTCTTCGTCCATCACTGTTTCGACTGATCCAGAGCAGGTATGGAACATCGGAGTGCCGGTCGGTGAGGTATTCGTGCACAGCGTCTCGCTTAGAACATAACCTTTACTCGAAGCATCCATAATGCGCCAGGCAGCGGTGGAACTGGAACTTTTTTCAAGCGCTGTTCCGCTTCCTGATCCTGCTTCTGAATCTATGCAACTTTGCAAGTGTTCCTCGCGGTTAAGGTTAGATACGTCGGCGCAAGGGATATGCGCTCCGGATAATTTTAATGGCGTATCCTTTATCTACAACCAGTAAGAAGTTGTGTAACCATAAGAATCTTAAAATTCACTGAATTTGCTAGGAAAAACAGCCTTAATAGACTAGAGTCGTCTTTGAAAAGGAAGACAAGAACATATGATTAAAGAATTTTTCGTTGAAAACGGGAAGGGATGAGATGCTTGTCTGCTAGGTTACGAGGAAATTAGAACTCGGTCGCCTTACTGTAGATTCCTTTGAATCTTTGCGGGCAGGACAGGCATATGGAAAGTTTGGCAGTAATTTACAAGGAAAGCCGCCTTCAAAGAATGTCTATAAAACTACCGATCTTATCTTTATCTTTTACGATCAAATACATTCATTTTCCTACAAATCTTTAAAAGGATAATATAAACCTGAGCAGTAAGATTCTCAACGGCCTTCCTGGAGACAGGAGACCTTGGAGTGCCAGAAGCATCCTCATCTGAGGCATCTTGCGAACCATCATTTAGCCGCTTCGAACACGCGATGCACGTCAGCATGATATCGATCACTGGAGAAGCAATTTTTCTCAAAGATCAGCCACTCCTTCAAATGAATTTTCCTTTCACGCTCACTGTAAAAGGCATTCAACAAATCTTTTAGCCCTCTCTGCAAAACACGATATAAAAGCAAAAGCCGCGCAAATGCGAACGCCGTAATCGACGACTCGTTAGGATTGACCACTTTAATTTATTTTTCGAACTTGCGCTCCAAGATCTTCAATTATATTTCACACCATTTGCATTCAAACGGCAGACTTCACGATCTTCTTAAACAGGATGAAATTCATGTTAAATCTTAAATTATGTAGAGCAGACTGCCTTTACCTCGAATTCCGAGCAAATTCGGGCTGCAAAATATGGCACTGACGCCCGTTTCACCCTAAAGCTGAAGCTCCGTGTGAAAGAAGCCCTCTCCGTCGACGGTCCCTCCCACATGCTTCTGACAACGGAAAGGCAAATGATAAATACAGATTCCTCCCATATTTCTCATGCGTTGGCTCTGTCGTGCTTGCATCCAAGTGCTGCCAAGTAAAATCATCAAAATGTTGCCTGCCAGCCTAAGTAAAATCTTGACTGTAAAGCGGCTTCAAGCTTGGATTTTTGCGGTTATAGAAAGCTTGTGGATTCTCTTTCCCATAATCATTGCATTTTAAAGTGATAATAACCATCACATCCTTTGCAGATTTAGATATTATCAGCTAAATTCCTCTCTGTAGTATTCATTTCTATAATCCATATCATTTGAATATGCGGATCTTAAATTGCAGTCCTTTTCTGAGTTGATAAAACTGAGGGCGGCAGAGAAGATTGGCACAGAGTTTTTCCCATTTCTTAAAAAAATCAACCAAGGAGATAAGGTTTTTGTGACTGCAGTTCATTGGTGTCATTTTCTCCCTAATCACTGTCCCACCTTTAGAGTTGTCCTCCTGTAGCCCTCACTAGTTCTAGGGCCTTGAATGCCATGATCAATGTCACTGTACCTTAACTCTGTTAGTTGATGTGATAGCCATTCGAAATCTTGGTAAAACTTCTTAATATGAACAATGGTACAGTAAAAATTAATTAATTACTATATAGCTTTTTTTAGTAAGAATAATAATATTTCTAGAAGGTCATACTCGATTATATGTTAGTAGATTTTGCTATAATTAGAAGATTTACATATTATACATTTCACATTCAAAAGTTAAAAAATAATTAGAATAGAATGTTATTTTATATATTTTTAAAATATATGATAATTTAGATTTACTTGGGATTTTTAATTTATAAGTAGATTTTGTAATATTATATACTCAAAAAATCATAAATTGATTTCCAATGACATATATTTATATGATATTTTTTTTAATTAATTAATTTAATTAAAAAGGTATAAAGAATATAATTACTTTTGATGTGAATCTCAACATTTGATTTGTGGTTACTTTTAAGATTATTCTAAAATATACTATGGAGATTAAATCTCTACCTTGTACTTAATAATTATTGATAATTAATTTAAAAGTATGGAAATCTTATTACAAAATAGACACAGTTGTGTAACTAGCATAGTTATATAAAGTGAATGGCTAGTAAACATGAATAGCCATCAATCTATTATAATCATCAATTTCTTACCTCATAATAAATTCAAATTGTCAAGTTTTAAATTATCATCAAAATTAACTAAATTATAACTTTATTTTAAATTATTATTATTGTTAATTATATAAAAATATTAATATATGAGTTAAACATAGACTTTACTAAGACATTCTTAAATATGTTTTACGATACCATAAGAAAATACCATCATTTATTGATATTTTAATTTAAGTTTATAACTTTTTTTAATTAAACTGAAAAGCAAAAATGATTTGAGATAAACCTAAACCCTTTATGTTGATTGCTATTAAAAACATTCAATTGATATTTTGTAAAAGTTAAATTCCTACCACTAATTTATTAATTATTGATAATTAAATTAAAATTTTGAAATCCCTATTCTAAAATAGACATGTTTCTTGGACAAAAGTTGATATGTTTATATCAAAAAGACACTATTAGATTTTACTATGTTGTGTTTAAAATTTAGGGCATCTAAGCCACTATCAAAATCACCATTCAACCCCGGCCACCCCAGTTGTTAACACGAATGGGTACCCTAGAGCTGTTAACACTAATGCAATTATTCTGGATGAGTTTCCAACTGATGACCTTCACATCATAATGAAGTGCCTTTCCAACTGATGACCTTCACATCATAATGAAGTGCCTTTCCAACTGATGACCTTCACATCATAATGAAGTGCCTTAACACCACGTCTTTTCTATGTCCACTCTGCTTTTTTTACAAATATTATATGTATGTTTAAAATTTAATTAAAAAAAATATTCACTATTACCATTTTTACGCCGTAAGGCGTTCTTATTTGAAAACAACTTTCCTAATTGACACTCTACACCATTTGTGACCGTTTGACTTTGTGTTAGATGATTGAAACATTATCAACCTTTCGATGGGAATTTTTGTTAGTTGGGGTAAGTTTTCGTGAGTTAATATTTTGGCAGCCATATCGCTCCCTCAACCCTGGCCCTTCTATTGATCAGTTTTACTTCTGGCAGTAGACTAAATTACACAGTGCCTTGGAACACGTACAATAATGGGTGCCTCTCAAAGTAGGAGAGGAGACCTAGAGAGCTCCGATTCTGAATCAGAAAATGAGGAGTTTTCTCCTAATTCAAATGGTTTCCATTCTCCCACTAGTAGCACCCCAGGAGACCACAGATCGAGCCCCGCTGTCAATGGCCTCGGTGCAAGATTTACTTCTTTGTCTCTTAACAACTCGCCTTAGGTGGACAACGATGCCCTAACAGTCAAATTGTATCGACATGTGGGAGGAAACTCCAAAGAAGCTAAATGGGCCGTCTCTGATAAACTGGTGAGCTGGAAGTTTGTCCGAGAAGGCGATGAAGATGATGATGGAACAGAAAAAGAAGAAGGGGATATCAAGAAGAAGAGCTTCAAGAGTTGGTTGCTAAATGTGGGCTCAAAGGTTCGGTCTTGAGTGGATAACCATTTATAGATTCAGATGTTTGATGAGCAGTTGAGGGTTGATTTTGTTAGCCAAGGAGTCTGGGCCATCAAGTTTATGAGCCCAGAAGACCACAGAGACTTCGTTGCTGAATTTCAAAATTGTATGTTTGAGAATACTTATCTTCTCGAAGCCACAGAAGAGAACAAGGTCAACGTATTTGGTAAGGATTTTCTAGGTTGGGCCAATCCTGAGGCTGTTGATGACTCTTTCTGGGAGGATGCAGAGGAGGAGAAACCCTAATCCAAAACCCCTCTGGACAAGAATTTGAGAGAAGAGTTCGAAGAGGCGGCCACAGGTGGTATCTAGAGTTTAACCATGGGTGCCCTAGACCACAGTTTCTTGGTAAGTGAGTCTGGCATTGAGGCTGTCAAGAATTTTCATTATGGGATTCAGGGCAAAGGCATGGTTGTCCCCTTCAAGAATGGGGAACTAGGGAGCTCGGGTTCTTCTTCTTTTTCTACTCCCAAGAAAGCACTGCTAATGAGGGCGGAGACCAACATACTTCTTATGAGCCCTGCAAATCATGGAAGGCCCCATTCCACCGGTATTCACCAGCTTGATATCGAGACCGACAAGGTTGTAACAGAATGGAAATTCCAGAAAGATGGAACTCCTGTTACAATGAGGGATGTCACCAACAATAACAAGAGTTCCCAGCTGGATGCCTCCAAGTCAACCCTCTTAGGTGTCGATGACAACAGGATCTGCAGGTGGGACATGAGAGTCAGGCATGGAAATGTTTAGGAGATTGACAGCCCTGTGTTGAATTGGGATGATGGGCATCAGTTCTCCAGAGGGAAAAATTTCCAGTGCTTTTCCTCAACCGGTGATGGGTGTGTGGTGGTTGGTTCTGCTGATGGGAAGATTCGTCTCTATGGAAAGACTTCCATGAGAATGGCGAAAACAGCATTTCCGGGCCTTGGATCGCCCATCACACATGTCGATGTCACGTATCACGGGAAATGGATTCTTGGTACAACCGATACTTATTTGATTCTCATCAGTACTCTTTTCACTAACAAGGATGGGAAGGTGAAGACGGGTTTCGGTGGTAGGATGGGGAATAAGATTGCAGCTCCAAGGCTACTCAAGCTAACTCCAGTGCATTCCCATCTTGCAAGAAAGAAGAACAAGTTCCATGGTGGCCAATTCTCTTGGGTTACGGAGAGTGGAAAGCAGGAGCGGCATCTTGTGGCTAGTGTTGATAATTTTAATGTCATTTGGAACTTCAAACAGGTTAAAAACAATAATCACGAGTGCTACAAGAGCCAAGAGGGACTGAAAAGCTGCTACTATTACAAGGTTTTTCCAAAAGATGAATCCATTGTAGATAGTAGATTCATGCATGACAAGTTTGCTATTATAGATAACCCAGAGGCTCCACTGGTTGTTGCAACACCCAAGAAAGTGAGCTCTTTTAGTATAGCAATCGGGCAATGATACCAATCTTTTCATTCTTATTTTTAGAAGATTTATTCCTTGTCTTCTTCATAAAGACAAACAACTTCTTTCTTGTAACATTTGTGCACATTTTCTTGTCACAAACATTGTTAACTGTTAGGTCATTGTCATGTGCCTAAGAAATGTTCTTTGGTTCACGATGATTGGTGAACTAATGTAACATTTGTTCTTGACCATACGTACTATATTTCAATGTCTATTCCATATTTCACTTCCATGAAGATGTCATAGCATTATGCTTGCTAATATTGCATTTGAAAAAAAAAAATCTCTCTCTCAACCCTGCCATCGCTCTCTCAACCCCTGGCAGTGATGAAGAAACTGACCCCTGGTAGCGATGAAGAGTAGCGATGAAGAAACCGACCCTGCTCTCTCGACCCCTAGCAACGATGAAGAAACTGACCCTGCTCTCTCGACCCCTGGTAGCGATGAAGAAACTGACCCTGCTCTCTCAACCACTAGCAACAATGAAGAAACCGACCTTGCTCTCTCGACCCCTGGCAGCGATGAAGATATAGGTAGACTTAAGTTCATATTCTGGCATGGGCTATGATGTTTAGGATTGTTTCCTTCTCGGAACTTTGGCGAGACGTCTTCTGATTGTTGCCTAGATGATGGTGGAAAGTATATATCCACTCAATTTTAAAACTGAAATACCCATTAGTTTCTGCAATTCCAATTTCATTTTGACTATTTTAATAAAGAATGTTGATTATTAATTTTAAGTTGGTGTTGGGAGTGTGATTTAAAACTTATTTTATTTGATTTAGAGTTTGTTTCCTTATGAGCATTGTTAAATTTTGACAAACTACGCATGTTGTTCAAGCTTCAACGCTTTAGTGTTATTTGCAGTCACCTCACTAAACATGCTGCTTGATGATAGCCACAAAGTTCCAGTTGATATTCTACTCATTGTTGAACCAATAGGCAGCTATACCAGATGTCCTTTAATTTTCATCCTGGTAAAAATGCCAAAAACAACCATGAGTTGCATGAAGCACTCGTTCCTTAACTTCCCCAGGATGATTTACATAGACTTCTTATATGCACCAATACAAGAAACTTGGTTTCACTTAGTGAGAAAAATCTATCATTTTTTTTCTCATCTGAAGTTCAATACCCAGTGTTCTGTATGCCATAATTTCAAGTGGATGGGATTCTGTGTAAATATTACCATATAGTTGGAACTTGCAAGGGTCTTACAATTAGTCTCTGCTTTGAACTGCAGGCATATGTACAAGAAATCAATATTCACAAGAGGACAATGTTGCTTGTCAATAAAGCAGATCTTTTACCAATTCATATCAGGTTTCTCCCTCAACTGTAAAATATCAGATATTTGATGTGCAACAGATGTAAAATAGTGAATGTAATATTTGTGAGGAAAAAGTGCTAATTATTATTGTTTTTGAATTCACAGACAAAAATGGGAAAAATATTTTTGTTCACAAGAAATTTTATATCTAAAGCTGCTTCAGCAACTTTAGAGGGTAAAGATCATACGAGCTATTGAAAAATTTTAGTGACTCTAGAGGAGTTGCACAAATTAGGTGTTTCTGCTGAGGACATCAAAATTTATAGTTGAGAAGAGCTCTTGAGTCACTTGCAAAAAGAGGCAGAAGCAATTTCAACAATCAGGAAAGCTTCGACTGAAACCAATAAGAAGGGTCATCCAATTTTAAACCAATATTCAAATTTTGATTCAGCTTAGAGTGAGAGTGATGTATTGATTAGTAACCCAAAGGTGCTAGATTATGGTGCTAGGCATGTGGTTGTAGGGTTTGTTGGCTATCCTAATGTGGGTAAAAGTTCCACAATAAATGCATTGGTTGGACGGAAAAATACTGGTGTCATCAACACCAGGAAAGACCAAGCATTTCCAAACACTTATAATTTCTGATAGGCTCATGTTGTGTGACTGTCCTGGTCTAGTTTTCCCAGCTTTTCAAGCTCCATACATGAAATGGTTGCTTCGGGTGTGTTGCCTATTGATCGATTGACTGATCACAGGGGTACAATACAAGTTGTAGTTGATTGGGTTCCTAGAAGTAATTTTGAGAATATTTACAGAATATATTTACCTAAACCTAAACCATATGAACTATAGGACAAGCCTCCTACAGTATTTCAGTTTCTAAGGACATATTCACAGTCCTGGGGATATGTTGGGATAGGAGGCTTGCCAGATGAGACACGTGCAGCCCGTCAAATTCTGAAGGACTACATATATGGGAAGCTACCTCACTTTGAATTACCACCAGAGGAAACATGCAGTGGTGAAGGTGAAGAGACCAATTCCACCCCTCCAACATTGCAAACAGAAGACTTTGCCCAGGATGAGACACGTGCAGCCCGTCAAATTCTGAAGGACTACATATATGGGAAGCTACCTCACTTTGAATTACCACCAGAGGAAACATGCAGTGGTGAAGGTGAAGAGACCAATTCCACCCCTCCAACATTGCAAACAGAAGATTGTAGAATGAGAGAAGAGGAGGGAGTTTTGGAGCTCCACGGTGATGAAATAGGATCCTTTGCTTCTTCTGTGGAAGAAGAGGGAGGCTCAGACCTTGATAGCCAATTTTATTCCACTGTAAATAAAGAAGTGGAAACAAAAGGGAAGCTTCTAAGTGTCATGGGAAGCTCAAGTCTAGAGGGTGTCCTACACAACCTTGACTCATTTGATTCTGCAAATGGCATAAAGGATGATCCTCCTGGAAAAGGGGAAAACAGGAAAAAAATGCATGCTCCACATAAGATGCATAAGAAAACTTAAAGGACAAAGGATCGTTATTGGCGGGTGGGTAGTGATGAGATTAATGGCATGCATGCTATAAAAGCTGTTCAAAAGCCATTTAGTTATGGTGCATCTAGAGTACATTACTAATGATGCTAGTGTAGTTAACGATTGTAGCAATGACATGGCCGCTACAGAAGTATTAAGTGTTAAATGTTCTCAGAATGCAAATCTTCTGAAGAATTATCCACCATAGTCATTTTGTAGGTCAATGTTTCAAATCCATAACAGGATTCATCATCCAACCAGTCATTTGTAAGAACTAAATGTTGTTACTATTCACAAGTAAATTGAAAATGTTATATGGGTGTAACTTGGTATCTTACCATATCTAGGTAGAGTGCTCAATACTTCTGGGGTTATCAGCTACACCCTTTATTTGCAAATTAGTTGGTAAAGATGATATTTTTCCCTTATATCCAGTTTTGACAATATATTGCACCCTTTTTTGACATTTATCTTAGACGTCTATTGATGGCCTAAAATTGTCAGATAGTATGATCACTATATTTGGAATACATGTTGTGATATGTCTGTTGATGGCTTGAAATTGTCAGATGGTATGATCATTATATTTGGCATACATGCTGTGATACAATATGATATGTTACCATTCATTGTGTCAATGATGTGCTAAAATAATACATATGAGGGTGTGGGGTGAGATGTAAGTGAAATGAGACTTTTTACCAGTTTTGCATACAAGTGACTGGACAAAGGCGTAAACTATATATTGTAGTATGTCTTTGTTGCCAACCTTTATTTATCTTCAACAGTACATGATTCATTAATTAGTGAGTGAAGGAATGTGCTGAGGATTTAGTTAATTCTATATAACGTTCTTGTGTTCAAAGATCGTTCAACTTTGGATGCACTGAGCCCATTTCAATACTTGGATGTAAAATAATCTAATGGTTAAATTTATATATTTTGGTAACAATCATATGTGATCTCTAGTGTCAAAAATAGACAGTTAGATACACTTCATATTGAAGCACTGGTTGTTAGCACAACTTCATATTGAAGTATTGGTTGTTAGCTCTAGTGCTAGAAATAGGAAAAGTAAGAGTTTGTCTTCCTTAGATATAAGGAAACAGGGTAATGGTCTTTCCCAAAATAATGGTAGTTGCGCTCTAACAATGTCCAATGTATTTTGTTTTCCATTAACCATCCAGTTCATCTTCATAAACTGGAATGCTGACTACATAATTATGTCCACAATATCCTATTGTAACACTCATGTCCACTATTTTAGTGTATTTCTATGACTTCAACTTATCATTTAATAAAATGAATGAGAAATTATCAAAGATTTGTTTGGACCATTACAGGATTATAAGAAGTTTTGGGACAACTTTGGAAAGAATATGAAATTGGGTGTCATTGAGGACCATGAAAATCACAAGAAATTGGCTCCTCTTCTGCGCTTCTATTCATCGTCTAACGAGGATGAGTTAGTTAGATTGCACAATTACATTGATAGCATGAAAGAAGGCTAGAAAGATATTTATTATATTGCTACAGACAGCATCACCAATGTGAGAAATGCACCCTTCTTATAAAAACTTATAGAGAAAGACTATGAGGTAAGACATCAATAGATAATTGTCACCTTTTGTTATGGGAACTCATGATTCGTGGTTGTCTTACTGGACATCATATTTTATCTTTCAGGTATTGTTCCTTATTGATCCAATTGACGAGGTTTCCATTCAAAACCTTAAGTCTTCCAAGGACAAGCAGTTTGTGGATATCACCAAAGAAGACTTGGCTTTGGGTAATTGATTATTTTACGTTTTGTATGCATGCTTTAGGCACAGAACATATATTCTTGTCTCTGTTTTGTCTATGTATATAGTAGGATAAAGGTTGTATAGACCCCATTGAATTTCTTTAAAGTGTTGGAACAAACATTATTTTAGCTCCACTGCTATTGTTGCTGGAGACCTAATTGTGATTCCATCGGGGCATGATTGTTGTACAGTATAAAAGATTCTGAAGTTGAGATTGAATTATCTCTAATCTGGTCCAACTATCTGTGCTTGTAGGTTACTCAACAAGATTTAGAAGACATGTTCCAACCACCTTTTAAGAGCTATGTGGAAGAAGGGCATTCAAGTTGTATGATGTGCTCTTACAACTAGGTAAATGGAGTCCCAACATGTGCACATTATGACCTCCTTTCTCAAACAGCAAGATCTGATTAGGGATTTCAAGGGTATGTTGATCTTGTACAATTTTATTTGATCTTTACTGAACTACATACTTCGGGGATATCCACTATACAATACTATTTTATGCATAGTTGAAAATGGCCAAGTTGTTGCACTATAGAGACAAAAACCATTCAGGTATATTACTTCTGATTGCGATGCTTTTGCAATCATTTATGAGAATCAAAGCTATGAAAAATCTCCTAAGGATGCAGTTGCCGATGTTCTGAAAGTTGATAGGAATAATAGTGATTTAATTCCAACATTAGAGTTTATATTTCTTATTTCATTTTAAGATTCCTTGCTGAATTAGAGCTTGCTTGTTAAACATAATTCAAGTATTGGAATACTTATCTAGATTTTTCTAGATAAATAGCTTATTTGATTGGATCACTATACCTTTTCATGGATCCTGTAGTGTAATCAACCCCATTTTATGTCTGTTCACAGGCATGGATATCAAATGTGGAACTTATTTGCATAGGCACACAATATCTGTAGTGAAGAAAGGGAAGGTCAAGTAATCATCACTTGACTGAGCCCTTTTCAACTTATTCTCAGTATGAATGCATCTTGGGCTTTTTTACTGGTCATCCTAAGCATCAGAATTATGGTGATCTGGGGCCCTAGAATGTTTGTTCTGACGATCATCGGCACCTTGCATTAGAGGCTGCTAAACAAGGGGATAGTACTTTTGAAGAACATGGATAATATTTTACCATTATCAAAATCACATATTACCTCTTTAGCAGTCATAGGACCTAATGCAGATGCTCCTAAAACATCAATTGGAGATTATCCAGGTTTGCATTCAAATTTTCATGCTTTTTGTGAGGGATTATAAATGATGCAAAAATCTCTGTAAAAAGTTTCATGAGCTTGTTGTTTGCTTGTTGGTATTCCAGGAATTCCTTGCAACATGATAACTCCAGTTTTAGGTCTTAAGAATTAAATCAATATAATAATATACACCCCAGGATTCCATTCTATCAATTGTAATTCCACTGAGGGCTTTGGTGAAGAAGCAAGTATTGCAGTGAAGACTGATGTTGTAGTTATGGTGGTTGGATTGGGTCAATCATAGGAAATAGAAGATCATGATCGAAAAATTCCGACTCTTCCTGGAGAACAACAGAAATTAGTAACTGAAGTTGCAAGTGTCTCTAAAGGACCAGTTGTGCTTGTCATCATGAGTGGAGGACCAGTTGATGTCTCTTTTGCAATGAAGGATCGTAAAATTTCTAGTATTTTGTGGGTTGGCTACCCTGGTGAAGCTGGTGGCCAAGCACTAGCTAAAGTTATTTTTGGAGATTACAATCCAGGTAACTATGCCCCTTCAATTTTCAATTTTCACATTTTTTTCCAGGCATAATGTTTGAAATTAGGATTTTATGAAGCCAATTCCAAAGGTTAATTTCCAATTATAGCAGGTTGGAAACTAAGATCATTTGCTACAAAAGTGCCAACCTTCCAAAACATTGTAGGTGGGCGGTTGCCTATGACATGGTACCCTCAAGCTTTCATAAAAATTCCCATGAACATCATGGACATGCGTTCCAATTCTTCCACAGGATACCTAGGCCGAACATATCGGTTTTATACAGGTGAAACTGTATTTGAATTTTTTCATGGATTAAGTTATTCAACATACGCTTATACTTTTCCTACATCAACACTGGATCACATTATTATGCCAGCTTAATAATTGTTTTCGGAGTATATTTTAGTATATTTCTATGAATTCAACTGATCATTTAATAAAATGAATGAAAAATTCTCTTTGTGAGTGAATAATTGTTTTTAGAGAATATTTTACTGTATTTTTATGTATCATTTAAATATCTTCAATTATTGATATTAATGTGTTTTTTTACTGAAGGATCATGAAAGCTCAATCTCTTGGGGATACATCTAGCATGTCGTTCATGCATGGAAGAAGAATCTTGGAGATCAACCCAGATCACCCCATTATCTAGAGTTTGAACGTTAGTGATCATTCAAGTTGTACATATATTGATCTCTGTTTCTGTAGTATTGTTCAAATTAGTTTTGACTGGTGTGTGGCTTAGTTCACTGAACTTGTTTCTTAAGAGGTGTATTTGGCTTAATGACTAATTAAGCAATTTTATTAAAAAATGATATGAGTAACAAAGTAGTTTTCATATTGCTTTGCAGACTGGTTAGTGAAAGCAGTTTTTGTGTTGCTTTACGGACTCGTCAGTGAAAGCAGTTTTCATATTGTTTTGCAGACTGGTCAATGAAAATATGATATTTTCTAACTAAAATAGGTGTAGTGAGACAAAGGTGTAGAGAGGTTGTTGAGGTTTTTGAACTTGCTGAAGTGAAAGTTGAGAGCAGACATCGATTTCACTACACATATCTTGCTTAGCAATTATTTGATCTCTTTAACAATCTTACGGCGTTTCCTTTGCAGCATTTAATGATGGTGCAATTGCTAGTTAATAAAAAATGTTAAATTTAGTAAGTTACTTACATTTTATTAATAAAAATTAGTAATTATTTTCATTTTATTTATATAACTGATTTCCAACCTTGAAATATCCGCACAATTACAACTTTTGCATCTTAAACTTTCCCAATACATTTAAATTATATAGAAAAACTATTACTTATTATTTTTTTAAATCTCATTTTAAAAATTTAGGAAATTTCATGCCGATATTAATGATATTAACTTTATATTGACAAACAAGTTATTTTATTATAAATAAATTACTTTTTATAATATAATAAATATTAAAAAAAAAAACTCTGATAAAGGTTTTATAAGTTTTTTCAAGAGTGAAATAATGTTCTTTTCAAAGTGAAAATCAATCAATACCCACAACTCATAAAAATCTTTTCGTCGACCACCTTTCTAACATAAATACATGGTTGAAAGTTTGCTTAAAAGCCAACCTATTCCGATAAAATGATGAACAAACAATGAGATAAATTACATTACCCAGAACCTATTGTGATCATAAAATATGTGATTGTACATCGATTAGATCTCTATATTATAGGAAAATTTGACCCAAGCTCATTCTAATTTTCAATCGAACACCAATAAATGTTGATAAGTTTTAAATAACTTCCTTTCGCAATAAAATCACTAATTCTACCAAAATTGTTGACCTCTAAATTAATAAAATCACTATTCCCCCCCAAATTGTAGACTTCTAAATTGAATTTTATCGAAGGATTGTATTTGATTAAGCTCGCTACCTCAATCAACATGAAGCAAAGCTATTTTTAGATCTCATATTATCTAGAAATAGGGTATAGTTGTGCCCTTCCTTTAAGTGATCTCATTTCCCAAAGAGGCATAGTAGAAACCTAAGATCTATACATTCTCATTCTCATTCTCTTTGAGAATGAGAATACAAACTATATTTCCATTAGTTCCTAGTGATGGTAGCATTGTGAAATGTGTTAGGACCTTATAATTTGTTAGATTGGCAAGACCAAATAGACAAGGGTAGCATCAAACCAACTTTGGAGTCCTAGGACTTAGACTTCCCGGACTCAGAGAGGGTTCTCTCTATATTTTCATAAAATATATAACTTGATTGATTTAGGATGTTGATTTTAGGCTAGTTAAAATGATAGGGTTGTTTTTTTTTTTTTTGGTTGGGTTTCTTGTTAAGAAGAACAGATAGATTAAGAGAAATTCAAACCATTGGACTATGGGGTCTGTGAAAGGCTTGAAAAGTAAAACAATAAATCAAGGGTGTTCATAAGGCAAGTTAAAAAAGCCAAATGGATCTTAATAACTTAGGTGGGTGTGAAATGAACATTAAGTTGTGAAGTTTAGTAGGTTTAAAGGGAAATTAATAATCCTTTAACATATACTAGAACAAGAAGAGCCTTTAAGAGCAATATGCTTAAGAAAGAACCAAAGGACAGGGCACACCATAAACTTCTTTGGCCTAGCTTTATCAAGTAAACTTTGAGACAACAATCCAACAAACACTAGAGAGCAGGGAACTCCTAATTTCTCTAGCTATTTACCTTCAGAGAAAGAAAACATTTAAGATAAAAAAAAAGTGATGATTAAAGAGCAGGGAACTCCGAAATTCTTTAATCAGACTATAAAAGACCTTCAAAGTGACGTTTCAAGATAAACCAAAGGACAGGGCAAACCATAAACTTCTTTAGCCTAAACCATAGTAAGAAAACTTCAAAGAAAGGCCTTAAAAACAATGTTTCAAGCTACACCAAAGGACATGGCATACTATAAAATTCTTCGGTTTGACTCTTATTAAATCATTTTCAAGACAAAAAACTAAGTGGAATCGGAAAGCAATTAAGAATTCTCCAATCAGACCTAGTCGAGGAAAACATTTGAGCAATAGAAAGAAGACAGACTTAAGGTGCCTCTAACATCATATCTTAACCTAAATTTTATGTTTTATTGCAAGAGAAAAGATGAAAAATATGGAAAACTGAAGGAAACAAATACAAGATCAGAACAACATCACCATTTAAACAAGTTCATGAATCATGTGAATTTGCTTACTCCATTGATATTCAGTCCAAAACATTTACAAAGCTCCAAATCCAAAAACTCTTCACAACTCTAAGTCTATGAGGTATTCAGCTCAACAATCAACCAACCAAACAAAACAAAACAAATAACCCTATCATTTTATCTAGCCTAAAATCAACATCCTAAATCAATCAAGTTATACATTTTATACAAATATAGAGAGAGCCCTCTCTGAGTCCAGGAAGGCTAGGTCCTAGGACTCCAAAGTTGGTTTGATGTTACCCTTGTCTAATTGGTCTTGCCAATCTGAAAAATTATAGGGACCTAACATTATGGCGACTCCGCTGGGGAAACTCATTAAAAATCTTAGTGTTATATAAAGAACTCAGAAAACCCAAAAATATCTCAAGATTGGTATCCAATTGTTGATGGTGGATAACAAACAAATCCTCAAAATAGTTAACATCATTCACCTAGTGACTCCACTGGTCTTCAGTAGGCCTTCTAACTCCACTGGTCCTCACAGACTCCCTTGGGAATGTATTAATCAATCCTAATAGTATAAAGCCCAGCCACATATTGTGTGAATTCCGTAATCTTTCAAATAGGTTTTTTTTTCAAAAAAATTATAAAATTTCAGGCTCTCTGTGTTGTGGGTCTGAAATCTGGCTTCACAAAGAATCTACACTAGATCTCACCCTGACCCAAAACCTCCTGCTATAGTTGATAACCCAAAAAGAATCTGAAGAAAAACTTCTAGGACTGAAGATTCAACTATTGTCAGACCAATTCATAAGGCAAGTTCCTTTCCTGAAAACCTTACATCCTTGCAAGATACCCAATTTGACTGACACCATAGAAGAATCCTATTTATAACTAAGTCTCAAAGTTGGATAGACCAGACAAACCTTGAGCCGACAATATTACATCAGAGTCCTAGTAGAGAAGCCTCTCCTTCAACTCCTCCTGATCTTCAGCTTCTCCAATACTTTGACTTCTTTTGGCCCAAATATGCTCAATATCAGTTAGTTGGTCCAAGTACATCTGCTACCCCCACTCATACATCCACTGTGCAAACCACTCCATTTCATCCTCCACCCCACTCATAAACTCTCCTCTTATAAATCCTCCTTGGGTTCCATTACCTCCCATCATGGCAGCATGGTATGCCCCCCTGGTACTACCACAACCTTTATTACCTATACCACAGGACTATCAATCTAAAATTCCTCACTTTAATGGAATTGATTCTACAACTACCGAGCAACATGTAGACAAGATGAATGGTGTTTTTGACTACCAAGAAATAGAATATGAGACTGTACACATGAGAATGTTTGCCCAAATTTTAGGAGGAGAAGCAAATAAATGGTTCAAGAACTTAACTCCTAATAGAATTCATGATCTCCCTTCCCTTTATCAAACATTCATAAACAAGTGGGAAACTAAGAAAAATCCTCTTCAAATCTTATCAGTGTATGAAATATTAAGATAAATGTTGGGGAGATTTTTCAAGACTACTGCACTAGGTTCAATAGTGTATATAATGCACTACCTCCCCACATGAAACCCCCACAAGGCCTAGCCCTAGTAAAATTTCCATATGGATTTGATCCAGAAATGGCTTACCAATTAAGAGAAAGAGATCCCCTTATCATAGAAGAAATGCAAAGGGGAGAAGTAAGTGTAGAAGCCAATCTAATTGCTAAAAGGGATAGAATGAGAAAAAAGAAGAGGGTTAAAAACAAAGAGGAACCTATGGCCTCCACATTTGATGCTAAAATTGACAGCCTAGTTAGGACAATGGAAAGGATGATGGAAAGAATTAACTTAAATGAAAGAGCACCTCCTAGGGAAAACCAAACAAATCCTCAAAACAAAATCAGAAACCAAAACTTTAGAAGAGATACTCCTCAAATAAGGCAAAGAGAAAATGGCCAACAAATCAGACCTTCTTTCCAAGAAAACTATGTAGATGAAGAGGAGAGAGAGATTGAGGAGACAGAAGAAAACCATGTGAATCTACTAGGCTCTGATAGTGAGGACGTTGTTTTCCTCACAGAAGAAGAACAAGGTATGTTTTCCTCAAACCAAGCTGAAAGAACATATGAGTATTCTAAAGAATAAAAACTAGGGTTTGAAAATGCTATCATGGAGGTTCATAGGCAGTATGACCTCAGAAGTAGGAAAACCCAAGATATCCCCAAGAGGAACAAACTAGAAAATTTTTCTAAGAAGACCCCTGAAAACACTCCTAAAAAGGTAGCAGAAAATACCAACATAATGGCTAAGAATTCTGATCAAAGAAAAAACAAAATCAGCCAACACGATGGTGACTAAATCTTCCCTAGTACATTAACTAGTGGCCTTGAGAAAACTGCTTTAACTGATATTCAAAATAAAAATCAGCCAGCTAAATTTTCTGAAAAGACCATGTATGATAAAAATGATCCAACTCTGCCAAGGACACAGACACCATTCAATATTGAAAGTGAAATTTCCAAGATCAAAATAGACATACCCCTTATTGAATTAGGAACTCAAGATGTATATAGATCTTAAGTTTTGAAGACTTTGAACATAGGAAATGACACCGATACTCTAAATCTGACTAATGACAAGCTAGAATTGTTGTTTGGACTAGAGGTAGATGAAAATTTTCAAGAGGGAGTTGTACCTCCATTCTATGTCAGTTTAAACATCCATGACAAAATCCTACACAATGCCATGATGGACTCTGGTGCTTCACATAACCTCATGCCAAAGGTTGTGATGGAAAGATTAGGCCTTGAAATAACCATACCATACAAAGACTTGCACTTTTTTTATTCAAGTAGAGTTAAATGTTTGGGCCTAATCAAAGATCTATGTGTCAATCTGGTACAAATACCAACCAAGAGCCTAGTCATGGATATTGTAGTGGCTGACATTCCCCCAAAATATGGCATGGTATTATCTAGATCATGGAGAGCCAAACTCCAAGGAACCCTCCAAATGGACATGACATATGCTACCATCCCAGTCTTTAACCAAAAAATAAGACTGTACAGAGAATCTCACATGAAATAAATGGTAAGAAGCCAAGATAAGCCAAATAACACCCCTCTCTATTCTATCCATTCAGACCTTGATTCATTTATTTTGTACAATGAAGATGACATTAATGAACAAGTAGCTGAAAAAGATCAAGAGCAAGACCTATCAGAACAGTCAAACCAAACAAAAAATGAAGAACATAACAAACAAAACCCTAGTAGCCATGAATAACAACACAATGGTGAATATGAACTTGAAACTCTTCGGAACATGAGCTTTGATGGCTCTTGTGGTAAAGCTAGTTCAAGAGCAGGTGTTTGGATACACAACACTAATGAAGGTAACTCTTACAAGTTGAATTTTCAATGTACAAACAATATTGCGGAGTATGAAGCTCTTCTCCTAGGGTTACAATTTCTGAAAAATATAGGAGCTAAGAGGATTTTCGTTCAAGGAGATTCTGAGCTAATTATTAGCCAAATTAAAGGAAAAAATTCAACCAAAAATCCTAGGCTAAGAGAATATAGAATGCTTCCTTAGACCTCCTAAAAACATTTGAAAAATATGAACTTACCTCTGTCCCAAGAACTCAAAACAGCCTTGCAAATGAACTAGCCTTCACTGCCAGCACTTGCCAACTACCCCATTCCAATGAACAATACATGGGAAAATTCAGAAGTAGACCAGCAGTCCCTGATAACATAGATTATTGGAAAGTTTTTGAAGGGGAAAAACATATTGAAGACTTCCTGCAGTCCAAAAAATGAATTTTAAATGCCAAAACCAAACTCAGATCATGAAGAAGACTGCTATGATGAGGAAAAAACACACAAAACAAAGCCACCTTGTGCTACTGATATAAATCTGCTAGAACACCCTCATGAGGCAGAATTATGTGAAGATTCAGAAAAAAGGGACCTTGAGGTATTTCAATGCAAAGACAACCTATTGCCTAGAGGACTTGTCCCCTTAGAAGAACTGTTTGATTTTAATGATGTTGCTAGGAAGCCAAAAATGGAATCCACCGAAATAGATGTAAAAGAATGCAACATAGGCAGTGAGGAATAACCTAAAATGATAAAACTGTCCAAAAAACTGCCAACCCTTATAAAACAGAAATACATTGAGCTATTCAAAGAATTTAAGGATGTGTTTTCATGGGGCTATGAGGACTTAAAGTCCTATGATACAAGCATCATTCAACATAAAATTCCTCTATAGGAGAACCATAAACCATTTAAGTAGAAATTGCGTAGGATAAACCCTATCCTAATGCCTCTAGTTGAGAAAGAAATTAAAAATATGTATGATGCTGGAATAATATTCCCACTCAGGTACTTAGAATGGGTCTCAAATCTTGTATCAATGAGGAAGAAAACAAGATAAATTAGGTTATGCATAGACTTCATAAATTTAAACAAGGCCTCCCTGAAAGACAACAACCCTTTACCTAAGACAGATCATATACTACAAAGGGTGGTAGGCTCCAAAAGAATATCTTCTCTTTATGGTTTTTAAGGGTATAATTAGGTGCTAGTACATCCAGATGATCGACACAAAACCGCCTTCAATACACCTTGGGGCACCTTCATGTATGTCAAAATTCCTTTCGGGTTAATGAATGTCGAAGCCACTTTTCAAAGAGCCATGGGCATTTATTTTTCTGAAGAAATAGGTTACTTCATTGTGATATACCTTGATGACATCACTGTTTACTAAAACGATGATGAAGAACACCTAGCTCACTTCAGAAAAGTCTTTGAAAAATGTAGAAAGTATGGTCTATCTTTAAATCCTAAGAAAACTCTATTTGGTCTTCAAGAAGGAAACCTTCTAGGCCACATCATATCTGAAGAATGGATTAAGATAGACCCAAAAAGGATTGAGGGGATATTGCAGATCAGTCACCCTAGAAACATCAAAGAGCTGCAATATTTCATTGGAAAGATCAACTTCTTAAGAAGGTTCATACCAAACCTTACAGAACTGCTAAGAAACATTGCAAACATGCTAAAAAGAGAAATAGGAGTCAAATGGACCGCAGAAGAAAAACAATAATTTGAATTAGTAAAACAAGCAATTACCAAAACACCAATTCTAATCAACCCTGACTTTACCAAGGATTTTTTCATCTTCTCATTTGCATCAGAACACACAATTGCGGTAGTATTTCTATAAAAGAACATAATGGGACAATAACAACCCATAGATTTCTTCAGCAAGGCACTAAGAGATGCACCTCTGAAATATAACATTGTGTAGAAACAAGCTTTTTCCTTAATCAAAGCATTAAAGGATTTCAGGGTTTACATATTGCATTCACATGTCATTGCTTTTGTTCCTCATGCAGTTGTTAAGGACATACTAACTCAAGATCTTGATGGTAAAAGAGGTAAATGGATTGTTGTCATCTTAGAGTATGATCTAGAAATCAAGCCCACCAACCTAATCAAAGGGAAAGGACTGGCCAAACTGATGGTTGAAGAAAACTTTCAAGCATTCGACATAAACATGATACATTCCTTGGATGAACAAGAGGAACTGGCGACTCCACCCATTGAAGTAGCATTTCTGAACTCACTCTGGTATGCTGATATATTACATGTGTTTTTTAATATAAATGCTCCTTCTGGTTTGTCCAAAACAAAGGCCAGATTCTTGAAACTAAAAGCTGCAAATTTTTTCATTCTAGATAAAGCTTTATATTGGAAAAAATTTGTTGGTATCCTGCTTAAATATTTACTTGAAGATGATGCAGATAGAATCATGCATGAGTTTCATGAAGAAGAGTTTGGAGGTCATCTCTATTGGAAAACCGCTGCCAACAAAATCCTTAGAGCTGGTTTCTATTGGCCCACTCTTTTCCCTGATATCCACAAGCTAGTAGTGGCTTTCCATAAAGGCCAAATATTTGAGGGAAAGATAAAACTACTGCCTTTTCCTTTACAACCTATCAGTGTTGAAGCTCCTTTTCAACAATGGGGTCTAGATTTCATTAGATAAATCCACCCTGCCTCTTTTTCCCAACACAAATGGATCCTCATTGCAATTGACTATTTTACCAAATGGATATAAGCCATCCCTTCAAGGAATGCCACTAAATCAGTAATCATCAAATTCCTTGAAAATCACATCTTGTCTAGATTTGGCTATCCTAGAAAGATTATTACTGATAATGTTGCTGCATTTAAGTCCAGGAGAATGGTGGACTTTTGCCACAAGTATCACATTACATTAGGGCATTCTACAACTTACTACCCTCAAGGTAATGGGTTGGATGAGTCCTGTAACAAAATTTTGGTGAATATCATCAAGAAATTGCTGGAAGAGAACAAAAATTCATGGCACAAAAAATTAGTGCATGCACTATGGGCAGACAGATTAACTAACAAAAAATCAATTAACATGTCTCCCTATCAGCTAGTGTATGGCATGGTTGCAGTTTTTCCAACATCCTTGGGAGTCCCAGTGATGAAGCTTATTAAAGAGGTACAGTCAGAGGAGAATGATATAAAAATGAGGCTGAGCCAAACCATTCAATTGCAGCAATCAAGGGAAGAAGTATACAACAGAACCTAAGTAGTATAAGAGAATATTAAGAAAATATTTGATAAGAGGACTAAAGATAATGATTTCAAGATTGGGGACAAAGTGCTGAAGTGGGATTCAAGAAGAGAGGACAAAGGAAAACATGGAAAATTTGAAAATCTGTGGAAAGTTGCATACATCATCCATTTAGCAAGAGGTAACAATGCATTCTTTCTACAAGAAATGGATGGAACAGCGTTATTCGGAGGTCCTGTCAATGGCAAGATGTTCAAGCACTATTTTTATTGAAATTATTATTTTAAAGCTTTATTCATTATACATAACACTTCTTGAATAAAAGATCAGAAAAATGAAACACAAAAACCAAAGAAAATAAGAAAAGGGGGTAGATAAAAAGAAGAGGTAAAGCCCCATACCAAAAAAGAATGTTTCTAAAAGTGTGCAACTCCAAATGCCACTACTTTTGAGAAAGGAAAGTCTTGTTCAGTCATACATCCTAACCATGATTGAACATGTTTTAAATTTCTGCTGATAAGTTAGAAAATGAAGATTTTTCAAATGGTTTAAACTTGACTTATCAGTAGACTAGGTTAGGAAGAAATATTGGTTCCCAAAGCTCAAATCTGAACCAAAGAGAAAAAGAGAGGGATGAGTGAAAAGTTCCAAGTTATAGCCCTCAAGTTTCTAGTTTTACTTGTGAAAAAATAAAATCATTGTGCAACTTGTCCAAAATGCCACAACTCATGACAAATCAAACTTCTCAACCTTGATTTGGTCATGTTTTAAATTTTATTTTAGTAGATTAGAGAATGAAAATATGTCAAATTGTTTAACCTTGACAAATAACTATATTAGGTAGAGAATAAAAGAGCTCATCAATCTAATCTAAGCCTTTGGATTATATAAGGGTAGAAGTAGATAGTTTGTGCTTTCAAAATAAAAGATGATGTCAAGGGTTTGCCAATCCAAATGCACCCAAATGAAGAAAAAAATTTAGGAAAAGTATGATGGGTAGGTAGATTTTATGTTGAAGCAATCATGTTTTTTTAGATTTTAAGATCACAAGCTTCCAAGAACAACAGCAAATCAACAATTGAAAAAGAGGAATCTGCCGAGTACAAGTGAGGCACTGATTTACAATTTCTAGATATCTGAACTCTGAGGTTATCGACACCTCCTAAAGAAGCTGCCCTCCTGAAGTGGAGCCACTGTTAGTCATCGATATTTTTAACTATCTTTGGATGACTATAGGATGATTATAGTTTTTTGAAAAAAATATTCCTTGAATATATCGAGTTTCAGAAATCTCACTGCCTTCGTTATCCTCATAAAACCTTTTTCATTATTCTATCAATTTTCCATCTCAATGCCACCCTATTGCTCTTAAAAGACTCATTATGGGCTTATGCCTCCCATTTTCATCCTTCTTTCCTTCCTATAAACTCATTGTCCTATTTTCCCCTGTCAATAAACTCCATTCCCCTTTAGGGTTTCTTGTTGCTAACTCATTCCCATGTCCCTTTGGGCATCATAACCTATATAGATAATCTATTTTCACTTGAAAATATCCAAGTCAAATTTCAGTCAAAATTGGGTCAAAGGACACTCACATTAGGTCATTAGGGTTTTACATTTTTCAAGGTCATCCTTGGATGTTTCAGGCATTTCTTTTCTTTTCCTAGAATATGGCTTAGATGTAATAGAATATCAAGACATGGTTATTCAAGAAGGACCTACAAAATTCCAAGGAGGATTATCTTCTCAGGTCAGAAGCTGCAAGTGAGAAAAATGGAAAAGGTTTAGCACTTCTGTAGAAGTGTTGGAAGATTTATCAGCAGAAGGTACTGACGATGTAGACTGTCTACTCCTGAATGAAAACAATTTGCAACAAGGAAAGAGGAAACACTTGGTCTTGTAGATGACTAGGGTTATACACTTGTTAGTCCATTTGAGTGCCAAACAGTAATTACTTGCAGGAAAATAACATGGAGGAGGCACACAAGGCCAAACATGAAGAAATTCTATCAGAAAATATTGAAGAAATATGGAGAAAGGTGAGGTGAACTAGACAGAAATGAATGAACTTGAAAGGGCTATAGAGAACTTAGAATGCAACACTGATGGTTGCGGTAAATAACTGCAAACACTTAGGGTTTTGAAAAAGATGGCTAGAAAAGGTGGAAAAGTTGAGTTGAACCTTATGGTGGAAACTACATAATATTTTGAAGATGCTACTATGTGATTAAATCCAAAAGTTTTAAAAATGAAATTTTTCATGCCTCAATGATTAAAAGAAAAGCCAACTCAGTGACTTCAACAACCTTTAAGAAAAAAGGTGTCAAAGAGTATCAGTGACAAAGAAAAAGGACTTCAAAAAAAATAGAAATTGGGGTTTTCAAGTTAAATTAAACCTACAAGTCTATAAAAGCCCATTTTACATTTTCAAATGAGTCATTGTTTCCTCTCAAAACATCAAGAGCTCTCAAAAACACAGCTTGAAGCAAAACTAGCCCTAGGTGTGACACATGGCTTGTCTCTTGGAATGAATTCTTGGAAAATGATGGAGGCATGATGTTTATGAGCTGGTATAGACTTATTATTGCTGGCATTATCTATCAAATTAATCCTTTTCTCTTGTGCCTCCTTTTCATATCAAACCCTAGCTTGGTTAGAAGAGGAAATTAGGGTTTGGTGTAGGGGATTAAGGACCGCCTTGCAGAGGGAGGGGAATGAAGGGGTTAAGGGTTGTCTAAATTCTTGGGGAAATTTTGGGGGATAGGGATAGATGTTAGGGAGTAGGGGAAAGTAGAATTTCAATAATTTAGTTAGGGGAATGGGTCCAAAAGGTCAAAACACATGCCTAGTCTCAAAAAGTGTCAAATTATGGCAATAGACTAGGTTTTGTAGAAAAATGATGATTTTGAGGGATAGGAGTGATGGGGAGTTTTTGTGAAGGTATATTAAGCATAGGAGGAGGTGTAAGAACATCAAGATACAATCCTTGTTGATTATTTAATCATGGAGGTCGTGAAACAAAGAAAAAATTTCCCTCAAAAACCCTAGTTTTCCTGTCTCCCTTGTTGCAAGATGCCATCATTGAGTAGCAGACCTCTTACCTTACCAATTTCTTCTGCTGGTTTGCCTCTTCTTATTTCTGAAAAAGTTTCAAGATAGCCCATTACCTTATGTGCATACTTTTGAAGCTGAATGGTAGTCTTTTCGGAGATGATGACCTTGAAAAACATGAAACCCTAATTGACCTAGTGGGGATTCTTTGACCTCTCTTTGACTGAAAACTGGTTTGGAATCTTCAAGTGTAAAAACAAAGTATTGAAAAAGTGGTGTATTGAAGATCCAAAATACAATGTACTTGATTTATATAAAGAGTCTACAGAAATATTTTAGGGACCATCAATGCTTGAGGGACTTGGGGATCATGGGCATGAGTTAAGCTGGTAGGAAACCCTAGGTGGCAACCGGAGTTATGGGCAAGGAAAAAAAAGAGTGATGAGGTTATAGGTGGGAAAAATAGGATGTTGATGAGTAGCATAAGCCTATGAGGTGTTTTTTAGAAGTGGTATATTAACCATGGAATGACCAAATAGTAGAATAGTGAAAAATTGCTCTAAGGATAATGAAGGCAGTGAGATTTCTAGAACTCACAATGTTCATGAATTTTCTTTCTAGAAATCTAGGATATACATTTAGTCATCTACAAAGGCAAAAAAATTACTGATGACTAACACAAGTGAAAAACGCAAGCTAGTTATCTGTCAATCAAGCAACCTAGTGCTTTGATACCACTTGGTATGAAATGGGTGGATGACTTGTTATGCTATGCAAGCACCTCCCACTCAATTAAAACAAATTAAGATCTTCCTTATACTTGATAGTGCGTAATTGAATACTTAAATTAGGTGTATGTATTTTAATTTTTTAAAGGCTTTATGTGTGGGGAATTAAACATTTATTTCTGTTGATTAAAATCATGTACAACAAGCATCAATTGAAGAAAATTAATCGTCAACACATAACAGAAAATTTAATAAAAGAGTTCAGCTGAATGATGTGGGCTACGTCTCCTTGAGCCTTCGTCAATTGACTTTTCTCTTTGGGATTATGATGGAAATTTTATTTTAAAAATTTACACTTAACTCCAATTGTTGTTTGAACTATACCAATGTGTTTAGAATACCATCATACCCCTAAAATTACTGCTAAGTCTCTGGAAATGGACATAGGCTCCTTTTGACTAGACCTCTTCTGTTGGTGCCCTTAAGCTTCCCTGATCTTCTTTGTGGCACTATCTCCCTTAAAATTCCTTTTATTTCCTTGAAACCTTTTCTACTATCTCCATCACATATCATAAATCCAAAATAGACTGCTCATTTTCTCCAAATGAGATCTGGCTCCCCAATCTAGGCCTCCAACTCCTAGTGGCTCTAGGCTCCCTGAAACGTCCCTGTGGCTTATTCAGCTCTAGAAATATCCAAATGGCTCTGAAAATCCTTCCGTTGGATTCATAATGTCCAAATAGTCACACATGACTATTCATTTTCTGAAAAAGGCCTTTGGCTACTCTGGTTACGCCTCCAACACCTAGTGGCACCTTGTGGCTCTAAGCTCACTAAAAAATTATCTGTAGCATATTTGCCTTTATAAGTCTCCAAATTATTTTGAAAATCCTTCCATTGGATTTATAAGGTTCAAGAGAGTAAGAATAGACTATTTTTTTGCTGAGAATGGTCATTGGTTGCCCTGGCTAGGCCTCATTCTCCTGCTAGCTCTTGGTGGCCCTTGGAACTTATCTGAAGAAAAATCACAATCAAAAGTCCTCATATGGCTCTAAAAACCTCACCAATGGTTCTAAAATTTATTAATCATCCAAAAATGACTATTTGTTTTCCTGAGAATGGCCTCTAGATGCCCTAGCTAGGCCTCATTCTGCTGCTGGTTTTTGGTGGCACTAGCGGCCCTTGGAACTTCTCTAAACGAAAATCATGTTTAAAATTTTTCTTGTGGCTCTGAAAACCTCACCAATGGCTCCATAATGCTCCAATTACCTAAGAATGACTCCCTGTTCACTCAGAATGGTCGAAAATTGAGTCTCCAACTCATTTTCCCAGTTACACCTAGGAAAGCTCCACCAAAAGTGGAGGACTCCACTTAATTGGAGTAAAAAATGGTGGAATCCACCCAAAAAAGGTGCGCTACTAAATAACCTTCCAGTCCTGACTGTGGCATTAATTGTACGGTTGGGTGGTTGGGCACATGAACCCTCAAACTGCGATCTTCATAAATGTTAGCGGAACTAAATGTGGAAACTTCGGTTGGAATCCACTTTGAAGTGGTGTGGTCAGTGTAACCATCGAGCTACCATTAAACCATCACATTAAAGTTTGGATCATGGCCATGTGACAAGTATTTAACATAAAACTTGCAGAAGTTTAAAACTGTGGGTTTAACTTTATGTTAGTAGAACTGTCGCATTTAACTTTGAACATGGCCATGTCAATGCGCTAACGGGACCGCTGGTAGGTTGGGACCAATATTCCAAGAATATTCCTTTCGCTGACTCTATATTTTCCAAGTCAACCCTGGTCAAATGTAAAATTTTTGCATTTTACTGGAATTTTCAAAACGTGATAACTTCTTCATACGGTGTCATTTTTTTGAAATGTTCATAGCACCATAATCAGAAAGATGAGATCTATCCAGTCGCTCTGTTCGGCACAATTTTGAACACTTTTAAATTTGAGCTATCACTTAGGTATTGATCCAAATCTGATCACTCCTCCCCATTGCGAATATTTTGGACCCAAAAATACTTGATTATGTATTCAGTAGACGAGGATACAACTCCCTCACCTTTCCAACCTCCATTCAATTTTCCTTGCTTTGCTTAGTGCCTTTGATCCCAACTCGAAGGTAGTCAACACTTCCCCTCTTTGATACTCTTGTCCTCCTGCCAAGACTTGTGTATTCCTTGAGCTCATCCGGAATTTCTAGCGAGAAATCTTCAATAGAAGGTAGTTGAACATCATTTCCTTAATCATTGATCAAAGGTGGCTTATACAAATGTAAGTTTCCAACATAAACAACCGAATACATTTTCATATGTACAAAGGAATGTATAGATTTTTGGGTCAAGAATTCAAACCACTTCTTACCAAGCCACTTCCATGGTGATTTTTCATGCTGAAAATCTTCTTCTAGTGAATCATATGGACTCACATCGATGATGGAATATTTGGTTCCATTTTCACCAGTATTTTTATCCTCTTGCTTCAAAGGCTTGGGATGATTGGTTGGATGTTATGTCCAACACTGGGAAATAAGATGTCCCTTTTTCTAGAAATGTATGCAAGTCTTTTGCATCTTCTGTGGAAGTCGCCTTTGCTTCGACTGTTTCCTGCATGCCTTTATTCACTTCCAGCATTTTGAAACTTCATGGTTACACAAACCACAATAGGAACAACAACTCTTTCTCCCATTTATGCATGCAGATTTGTCACGCTTAACATAATCATAAACAACTTGACTATGGGAAGAATTATACCTCAAATTTTTCTTTGCATGTCCATATTTTTTACCTTCTTGAGGAGATGAACATGAAGAGGTTCCAACTTTCTTTTGAAGACCAACATCAGTGTTCATGTCTTGATAGTTTTTATAACTCTCTTGCTCACCATAAGCTACATGTCTACAAAAATCCTGTTGCAACATAGGCTTCCAACAATGGCATTCATCCTGCATACAAACTTGACATGTTTGTGGGTTTGAACATGTAACAAAATTTCTTCTTGGAACTTTCTCAAGTGCCTTCATGGCTTTGGAGTTTTTGCCATAAGATTGAACATAGCCTAGACCAAAATTCTTAGGCGTTTCCTCAACCATAATAGGCTCAATCATTCCTTTTCCATGTCTTCCTAGACCCTTGCCTTCATAGCCCATTTTAACATTAATTTGGACCCTATACCTCTAGTGTGTTTTTCAAATGTACCTACACATCTATCTGAAGAGGAAATTGAAGACAATTTTGAGTGATTTACCTCTGCTTCAAGCACGTGCTTGGTTAAGGTCTCTGATCTGAAATGGGTGACTGACTTGTTATGTTATGCAAGCAACTCCCACTCAGTTAAACAAATTAATATCTTTCTTATACTTGACTGTGCGGAATTGAATTCTTGATTCAGGTGTATGTGTTTTAAACTGTTCTAATGTTTTAAGTGTGAGGAATTAAACATTTTTTTTGTAGATATTAAGCATGTACATCAACCATAAAGTGCAGAAAATAAGCATCAACACATAACATCAAATTTAATAAAAGAGTTCACCCGAATGTCGTGGGCTACGTCTCCTTGAGATTTTGTCAATTGACTTGGCTCTTTTGGATTATGATGGAAAATTTATTTTACAAGTTACTTACTCACCTAAAATGGTTTTTTATGTTGTAACAATAGGTTTAGAATACCATCATACCCATGGAATGGTTTCTATCTCTCTCGACATGGACCTAGGCTCCCTTTGACTTGACCTCTTTTGTCGGTGCCCTTAAGCTTCCCTGAGCTTCTTTGTGGCACTAACTCCCTAAGAAGTCCTTTTCTATACCTAAAAAATTTTCTACTATCTCCATCATATATCATACATCCAAAATATACTGTTCATTTTCTCGAAATGAGCTCTAACTCCCCAGTCTAGATCTCCAACCCTTAGTGGCCCTAGGCTGACTGAAACTTGATGTGGCTTCTTCGGCTATGTAAGTCTCCAAAAGGCTATAAAAATACTTCCATTTGATTAAAAATGTAAAAAATAGTCAGAATAGACTATTCACTTGCTGAAATGGCCTCTGGATGCTCTGGTTAAGCCCCCAACACCTGGTGGCACCTTATGGCTCTAGGCTCACTGAAAAATTACTTGAAGCATATCGGCATTCAGAATTCTTCAAAACCTTCTGCAAATCCTTCCATTGGATTTATAAGGTTCAATATAGTCAGAATAGACTATTGGTTTGTTGATAATGGTTACTGGTCGCTCTAGATGTGCCTCATTCTCCTGGTGGCCATAGTGTCCCCTAGAACTTATCTAAAGCATATTGGCCTTCATAATTCCTCTAATAGCTCTGAAAACCTTTCTAATGGTTCTAGAATGTCTGAAACATCCAAAAATTACTATTGGTTTCCTGAGTAAGGCCTCTAGGTACCCTGGATAGGCCTCATTCTACTGCTAGCTCCTCGTGGTCCTCATGGCCCCTATAACTTATCTAAAGAAACATCACAATAATAATTCCTCTGATGGCTCTGTAACCTTCACCAATAGGTCTGGAATGTCCAAGAAAGTCGAAATAGACTATTCACACTCCCTGAAAGGTTGAGTATTGCTCAAGATAGAGCATAATCAATTTTTCCCAGTAACCCCTAAGGAACACTCCAGTAATTGTGGAGGACTTCAGTTTAACAGGAGTTAAATTAGAAAAAATCTGCACATAAAGTGCACCTTGAATCTTTCCACTAGGACTGACCGTGATAATAAATTTAACGGTTGGTGGTTGGGCACATGCTCCAAAACCCTACAGTTAACAAACTGCAACTATCGGCGGAACTAAGGGCTTGAACCACACAGATAAGGTTTCAAATAGAATTAAAATTGTGGTTAGAAAAACCGCCGAAGAAAAACACGCAAATGAACCAACGCCATGTGATCTGAAAATGTATGCGAAGTTTGTGGTTAAAGTAACCATTTGTAATATTCCTAAATTAGCATGCAGCTAATAGGAATATAAATTTTTTATTTTGACACTTAGTTGATGAATAAATGAGTAAGGAGGCCCATGCATATCAAAAACAGGAATAAAATCCCTCATGATGTGAAAATGGATCACAACAATAGCTGGATTTTACACCCTCAAGTGTGAAGAGGGGAAAATACATGTGGACAAGGTCAAGTTTGACCAAGTCAACATCGCTATAATGAATGGTGGAGATCATCTATGGAGATAGTGTAGTGATAGTGGGAGGTATATTCCTTGGTGGAGGAAACCCTAATGAGTAGGACCGAAGGTAATAAGGCTCAAACTTTTTAATAAGGAGAGGAAGGCAGCCATAATGAGGCATGTTATTGATTATTGGATTTGTGGTCTGCATGACTATTGTGCATTCTTCAGCTGTTTAGTTGAGATTGTTCTGCTGCTTAGCACAAGGTATTCCTGTTTAGAAATTCCTTCTCCTTTCTTGAGATGCCTCTTGGGGGACCTTGCACTTCATTTCTCCACACTCAGGCTTGAGGCCGAGCTACCTCCTTCAGCTACAATGTAGTTTCTGTTTAGAGCTTTGTTGTGTTGTAGGGTGTTACAATGGAGGGTTGTGAACACCACTTCCAGAGCTAGTTTTTCAGAGGAGGAAACATTCTTCCCCTTGGGAGATCAGTGAGGAATATTCTGGAGCATATTTTACATTTTTGCACTTGGACAACATGTTTTCCATATCCTACAGCGCAGCATCCCTCTATGACTGCGTTATTTTTGTGTGCAATTGTAGTGAGGGGTTGCAGTGTTTGATTGGAGGGTGAGATCTTCAGTGATTGGATAAGCCTTTCACCTAAAGGATATATTATATGAGATTAATTCATCACATGTATCATATACAACCATATTCATGCAATTCTTGAGTTGCAACTGTTATTCAGTCCTAGGGCTGCATTTCGACATTCCGGCATTTTTGTATTTTTGTATATTTCAGGAAATCCTTTCTTGGTTGTCTTGAAATTGTGATTGGGAGGTTAGATATTTACTCCCAGCATTGTATGAGCCATATATTTGTAGATCTATATTATTACACATTTCCAATAGTAGTACACCATTTTATGACTTCGTTGTTCATTTTCATGAGCATTTTGCAATGGAGTAGCATTCCATCTTTGGCATATGTATTCATGGGAGGCTTGTTTGCCTTGATTATTTGACTTGTGTCCACTTCTATTGTACTTATTTTCTGTTTATTTATATAATAAAATGGCTCCATGATTTTTATCCATTTTGGTGTGATGTGCTTCACTGCAATTTCTAGTTGTATGTTCATGTATTGCTGCATCCCCATTTTGGGATATTACAGTGGTATCGGAGCATAATCTTGGCTCAACGTTTGGATCTCATCCATTATGCTATCAGAAGAATAAAAAGAGGAAGAGGAAGATAATAATGATGGAGAGAGTGAGTTTTATCTCATCTCTTTTTAGATCTAGAAAGGACCTCAACAAGGAGGTCGAGCAAAGAAGAGGAGAAAGAAGCAGTGGGACTATACACTTTCCTTTTGAAAAAGGTGACAAATTTCAGAAATATGGAGGGCACTTGGATCACAAGATTCCAAGTGAATACCTTGTTCAGTACAAATCTCAACCTAGAGCCTTTAAGAAGACTCTAGCTTTCCCACAGCTCATTCAACTAGAGGAAGAAAGGAGACCTTGTAGCAAAGGGAGAATAAAGGGAAATAGGTTTCTATTGTCTACTTTTGATGGGTCATCTATAGCAAGGGCTTGGGCAAGGAAACTAGATGCATTATTCCTACTACATCCAGTGGTAGAAAGAGAGGCTGTAGAGATTGCAGCGCTGCACCTTGAGGGTGAAGAAACATTTGGTGGTTCAGCCATTTGAGTCATGCAAGAGTGACTACTTTTGCAGAATTTACTCAAAGGTTGATTAAAAAATTTGGCAAGGAGAAATCAGAGGAGGAGAAGCCCTCACCACCATTGGAGGAGACTTGTAACAGTGCTGATACAGCTATGGAGGAGCAGCCAACAACACCAGTACTTGGAGGAACCATTACATTGGAGGAAGGAACTTTTGAAACCATACAAGATGTTCCCAAGTTCCACCAAGGTATGCCTAAGTTTCCATTTCCTATTTTTTCAGCAAATCTTATGGTGGGTTGTACACCATTGCATGATTTGGAGCAGTAGAATTGCACTATGCTATGCAACCTTAAATTGTTCAAGGAAGGGATGAACCATCATCCTAATGTTCCATTGTTGAGTTTTACACAACACTTGAGGTTGGGGTGTGGATTTTTGAAGGATAGGATGAACTTTGTCCTAAAAAATCCAATGCAGAACTCTATGTTCATCCTTGAGTTGGAACATGAGGCAATAGATACACCATTGAATATATTAGAAGCACTGTCATTAAGTAGCAGTGAGGATGTTTTGCCTTCAGCAAATTTTGATCTTTATGGATTCAAGATGGTCATTGGTGTGAGAACTTCTCTAGGAGATCTCCAAGAGGTTGTATTTCAACATCCCATGAAATGCAAAGGTAAAATCTGATTTGGGAGAATGGTAGTATTCATTGGAAGAGTACCAAGATGGAGCATGGTGGGAGGCATCCACATTTGGATGAATGGGTGTGGATGGTGAGAAAGAGGTTGGTGAGTCACCTACATATCTATGACACTGAGAAGCAGGAGGCTTGGCTATGTTGGCTACTCTTGAGAGAGTTTGGCCATCATGTGACATATCGTCTTTCAAAGGGTATGTGGGTGGAGGAAACTTGGCAGGGCACTTGCATCATATGCAAGCAAGGAGTATGGGTGCATTATGTTGATATGAAATTATTCATATCAATCATTATGTTTTCACCTCATAATTTTTATGATGGAGGTGTAAGGGGGCATCAAGAATTATTGTTGCTTTGGTTGCTCTTGGTAGAGCATAGGCATATTTACCCCCATGTTTGGCATGATGTTGCAGGAGTAGGTGATGGCACTATCATGGTGCAAAGGGGCTACTCATTAGCCTTGGATGATCGGGAGTTACTTCCACTTTGCAAGGAATTTCCCATATATAGCAGCATTATGGTGGATGCCTTTGACAATGGACATGTCAAAGAATGAAGCTATGAGTTGGCAGGAGCCTATTTACATAGGTCAACAATTTTGTCACTTGGGATCTTGCATTTACTGATGGATTATTCCCAGGTTCACTTCAAATATTATGCAATTGGTGGACAAGGAGGAGGTGAGAGTGATGGATTAGTGGATGGAGAGTTCTTGGTTCTATCCTTGGAGTTGCTTAAGGAAAAGCAACATTTGGGAGGGGAGGACTGTAATATTCCTAAATTAGCATGCAGCTAATAGGAATATAAATTTTTGCTTTTGATACTTAGTTGATGAATAAATGGGTAAGGAGGCCCAAGCATATAAAAAACAGGAATAAAATCCCTTATGATGTGAAAAGGGATCACAATAATAGCTGTATTTTACACCCTCATGTGTGAACAGGGGCAAATACATGTGGACAAGGTCAAGTTTTACCAAGTCAATAGTGCTGGAATGAATGATGGAGATAATCTATGGAGATAGCGCAGTGATAGTGGGAGGAAGATTCCTTGGTGGAGGAAGCCCTAATGAGTGGGACCCAAGTTAAGAAGGCTCAAATTTTTTTATAAGGAGAGGAAGGAAGCCATAATGAGGCATGTTATTGATTATTGGATTTGTGGTCTACATGACTATTGTGCATCCTTCAACTATTTTGTTGGGATTGTTGTGTTGCTTAGCACAAGGTATTCATGTTTAGGAATTCCTTCTCCTTTATTGAGAGGCCTATTGGGGGAGATTTCACTTCATTTCTCCACACTCAGGCTTGAGTCCAAGCTACCTCCTTCAGCTACAACGCAGTTTATGTTTAGAGCTGGGTTGTGTTGCAAGGTGTTACAATGGAGGGTTGAGAACACCACTTCCGGAGCTAGTTTTTAAGAGGATGAAGAATTTTTCCCTTTGAGAGATCAGTGAGGAATATTCTGGAGCATATTTTACATCTTGGCACTTGGCCAAAATATTTTCCATTTCCTACATCGCAGTATCCCTCTCTGACTGCGTTATTTCTGTGTGCAATTGTAGTGAGGGGTTGCAGTGTTTGATTGGAGGGTGAGATATTCAGTGATTGGATAAGACTTTCACCTAAAGGATCTATTAGATGATATTAATTCATCACATGTATCATCTACAAACATCTTCATCGAGTTCTTGAGTTGCAGCTGCTATTCAGTCCTAGGCTGCATTCCGACATTTCGACATTTTTGTATTTTTGTATATTTCAGGAAATCCTTTCCAAGTTGTCTTGAAATTGTGATTGGGAGGTTATATATTTACTCCCAACATTGTCTGATCCATATATTTGTAGATATATATTATTACACATTTCCAGTAGTAGTGCACCATCTATGAGTGCGTTGTTCATCTTCATTAGCATTTTGCAATGTAGCAGCATTCCATCTTTGGAATATGTATTCATGGGAGGCTTGTTTGCCTTGATTATTTGAGTTATGTCCAATTCTATTGTACTTAATTTTTTCTAATTTATATAATAAAATGGCTCCATGGTTTTCATCCATTTTGGTGTGATGTTATTCACTACTATTTCCAATTGTATGTTCATGTGTTGCTGCATCCCTATTTTGGGATATTACACCGTCGGGTAGAAGACTGTCGGAGGTAGACCATGCATAAACCATGCCATGTGTACACAGGCAGAACTATCGATTAATGTTTTCACCTTTCGATTTAGCCCTTGGGTCATGGATGTAGTCCTATGGGGGAGGGGTTGGGCCCTCTGCTCCCCCATATACAAAATATTTAACATTGAAATATGACATCAGTTCTATGTATTGTAAGAACCATCGTGTGGCGTGTTAAAATGCGGGCACGCTAGCCGCGGGTTGGTCGGGGGTTCGAGCCCTGCCTCCCACATAAAAATTTTCTACCCTCTACTAGGCCCATGTGGTGGCCTCCAAGCTTACCACATGGTGCTCTTTAATTGGCCCAAAAATTCACACATCCAATAACAATGCGACATTTTTCCTCCAACACCTGGCCCAGATGGAATATTTAGGGGAATATTTCAAGGAATATTCTACAAATATTCCCTGGAATATTCTTTTTTTTTATTGTACTTTTGACCAATCAACCTTGGTCAAATGCCAAAATTTTTAGTTTACTGGAATTTTTTAATTGCGATAACTTCTTCATACAATGTCGATTTTTCAAACTATTCGTGACGCCAGAATCAGGAAGACAAGATATATCCAGTCGCTCAGGTTCGACATAATTTTGAACACTCTGAAATTTGAGCTATCACTAAGGTCCTTGATCCAAATCTGATCACTCTTCCTCATTAGGAATCTTTTGGACCCCAAAAGACTTATTCCATGTTCAGTATATGAGAGTACAACACCCTCACATTTCCAGCCTCCTTACACTTTCCCTTGATTCTCTTAGTTCCTTTGAGCCCCAACTCGAAGGTAGTCAACACTTCCCCTCTTTGATACTCTTGTCCTCCTGTCAAGAATTGTATCCTCTTTGAGCTCATCCATAATTTTCTGGAAAGAAATCTTCAATAGAAGGTAGCTGAACATCATTTCCTTGATCATTGATCAAAGGTGGTTCAAACAAACGTAAATTTTCAAAAAAAATACATGCATACATGACTAAAATTTTCATATTGTACAAATGAATATATGTCTTACTGAGTTAAGAAGTCAAGCCACTTCCATGGTGATTTTTATGGCTGAAAATATTCTTCTTGTGAAACATCTGTTCTCACATCAATGATGGAATCTTGGTTCCATTTTCGCCAGTATTTTTATCCTCTTGCTTTAAATGCTTGTGATGATTGGTTGGATGCAATGTCTAAATTTGGGAAATAATATTTCCCTTCTTCTGGCAATGTGTGAAGGTATTTTGCAACTTTTGTGCAAGTTTCCTTCACTTCGACTGTTTCCTGTATGCCTTCATCCTCTTCTAGCATTTCAAAACTTCATGGTTACACAAACCACAGTAGGAACACAAAATCTTTCTTCCTTTAATGCATGCATATTTTCAATTCTTAATATAAGCATAATCAACTTGAATATGGGAAGAATTATACCTCAAATGTTTCCTTGCATGTCCATATTTCTTACCTTCTTGAGGAGATGAACTTGAAGAGGTTCTAGCTTTCTTTTGATGACCAAAATAAATGTTCTTATCTAGATAGCTGTCAGAATTCTCTTGCTCGTGATAAGCTGCATGTCTATAAACATCTTGTTGTAACATAGGCTTCAAACAATGGCATTCAAATTTAAAACAAACTTGACATGTTTGTGGGTTTGAACTTGCAAAAAATTTTCTTCTTGGAGTTGTCTCAAATGCCTTCATGGCTTTGGAGTTTCTGCCATGAGATTGAGCATAGCCTAGACCAAACTTCTTAGACATTTCCTCAACCAAAATACGATCAATCATGCCTTGTGCATGTTTTCCTAAACCCTTTCCTTCATAGCCCATTTTAAATATCAACTTGGACCCTATAACTCTAGTGTGATTTTCAAATGAGCCTACAAATCTATCTGAAGACGAATTTGAAGACAAAGTTGAGTTGTTTACCTCTGCTCCAAGCATGTTTTTTGTTAAGGCCTCTTGGGCTTAATGGAGCTGCATCTCCATCTCATGCATTCCTTGAAGAAGTCCTTCTTTCTCTTGATTTATAGAAACCAATTTCTCATCAAGTCTAATGCTTTCCCTTCCATCTTCATAAAGAATTTGTACCATATCCTTCAGGATGTAGAAGTCCCGCTTCATCTCTTCATGAAAGAGTCTTGTAAATGAGGATTTAGAAACCTCACTTGAACAAGTTGTTATATCTATGTAAATGAACTAAATAACTTCAAAAAATTCACAAAAATTCAAAAACAATTGATAAATCTTCTTAACAATATGGATGTAGATTCAAGCTCTTTTATGCAGCGTGTATCTCACTTCAAGCAACCTCTTTTTGAAAACAATCCCTCTTGTGCTTCAAGGGTTTCCTTGAGGTCCTTTGGCTAAGGATATTTCTTTCAGCCTTCTTCCTTCTTGTCCTCTTCTGGAATTAGCTAACAATAGCTCCCCTTCACCTCTAGCAAACTCAAACTTGTAAGCATCAGTTAATTTGCAAACACTTAAATTATTTACACTGTTAAACACCTTTCAAGTCAAACAAGCAAGCAAGTGCTCTGTCAAGCAAGAAACCTAGTGCTCTGTCAAGCAAGCAAACTAGTGATCTGATACAACCTAATCTAAAATGGGTAGTTGAATTTTTATGCTATGCAAGCACCTCCCACTCAGTTAAACAAATTAATATCTTTCTTATACTTGACTGTGCAGTATTGAATTCTTCATTCAGGTGTATGTGTTTTAAACTGTTTTAAAGATTTAAGTGTGAGGAATTAAAAATTTGATTTTGATGATATTAATCATGTAAAACAACCATAAAGTGCAAAAAATAAGCATCTATACATAACATAAAATTTAATAAAGGAGTTCACCCAAATGTCGTGGACTACGTCTCCTTGAGATTTTCTCAATTGGCTTGGCTCTTTGGGATTATGATGGAAAATTTATTTTACAAGTTACTTACTTAACTTCGATGGTTTTTTATGTTGTACCAATGGGTTTACAATACCATCATACCCCTGGAATGGCTTCTATCTCTCTGGAGATGGACCTAGGCTCCCTTTGACTTGACGTTTTATGTTGGTGCCCTTAAGTTTCCCTGAGCTTCTCTATGGCACTAACTCCCTAAGAAGTCATTTTCTGTCCCTGAAAATTTTTCTAATGTATCCATAATATATCCAACATCCAAAATGGACTATCCATTTGCTGCAAATGAGCTCTAGCTCCCCAATATAGGCCTCCAACCCCTGGTGGCCCTAGGCTGACCGAAACTTCCCTATGGCTTCTTTGGCTCTAGAAGTCTCCAAAAGGCTCTAAAAATCCTAATTTCCAAATTATTCAGAATATGCTATTCACTTGCTAAAAAAGGCCTTTGGTTGCTCTGGTTAAGCCCCCAACACTTGGTGGCACCCTATGGCTCTAGGCTCATGAAAAACTTCCCTGAAGCATATTGGCCTTCAGAAGTCTTCAAAATATTCTAAAAATCCTTCCATTGGATTCATAAGGTTCAAGATAGTCCTAATAGACTATTGGTTTGCTGAGAATGGTTACTGGCTGCTCTGGATGTGCCTAATTCTCCTACTAGCCTCTACTGGCCCTAGTGGCCGCTAGAACTTATATGAAGCATATCAGCCTTCATAAGTCCTCTAATGGCTCTACAAACCTCACCAATGGTTACCAAATGTCTGAAACATCCAGAAATGACTATTGGTTTCCCGAGTAAGGCCTCTAGCTACCCTAGCTAGGCCTCATTCTAGTGCTACCTCTGGTGGCCCTAGTGGCCCCTAGAAATTCTTTGAAGCAAAATCACGCTCGTACTTTGATGGATCTAAAAAAATCACCAATAGCTCTGGAATGTCCAAGAAAGTCTAAATTGACTATTCACACTCCCTGAATGGTTGAGTAATGGTAAAGATAGAGCATAATCAATTTTTCCCAGTAACCCATAGGAACACTCCACTAATTGTGGATGACTTCAGTTTAACTGGAGTTAAATTGGAAAAAATCTACACATAAAGCGCGCCTCCAAAATTTCCACCAGGACTGACCATGATAATAAATTTAATGATTGGTGGTTGGTCACATGCCCCAAAACCCCACGGTTAACAAACCACAATTGTCGGCGGAACTAAGGTCTTGAATCATGCAGATAAGGTTTCAACTAGAGTTTAAATCGCAGTTAGTGAAACCACCAGAGAAAACATCACGGAGGAACCAATGCCATGTGACCCAAAAACATATGCAGATTCTGCGGTTAGAGTATCCATCGGGTAGAAGACTATCATAGGTAGACCATGCATAAATCGTGCAATTTGAACACAAACAAAAAATTTTGCTAATGTTTTTGCCTAATTTGGATTTAGCCCTTGGGTCATGGGTGTAGTCCTATGGGGGAGGGGTTGGCCCCTCCGCTCCCCTATATACAAAATATTTAACATTGAAATATGTCATCGGTCTTATGTATTGTAAGAATCATCATGTGGCGTGTTGGCACATGGGCGTGCTAGCCGTGGCTAGGTTGGGGGTTCAAGCCCTACCTCCCACATAAAATTTTAGTACCCTCTATTGGGCCCACATGGAAGCCTCCAGGCTTTCCACGTGGCTCTCTTTAATTGGCCCACAAATTCGTATGCCCAATAAAAATGAGACACTTTTCCTCCAACTACTGGCCGAGAAGGAATATTTCAAGGAATATTCCAAGAATATTACTTGGAATATCCTTTTTACTGACTATACCTTTAACTAGTCAACCTTGGTCAAATGCCATAATTCGCAGTTTACTGGAATTTTCAAATCACGATAAATTCTTCATACAGTGTTGGTTTTTCAAACCGTTCATAGTGTTGAAATCAAGAAGATGAGATCTATCTGGTCGCTCAGGTTCAACACAATTTTGAACACTTTGAAATTTGAGCTATCACTTAGGTCCTTGATCCAAATATGATCATTCTCTTGGGCATGATGGAGCTGCATCTCCATCTCATGCATTCTGTGAATAATTCCTTCTTTCTCTTCATTCATAGCAACCAATTGCTCATGAAGCCTAGTGATTTCCCTTCCATCTTCATATAGACTTTACACCATATCCTTTAGGATGTAGAAGTCCCGCTTCATCTCTTCATCGAAGAGTCTTGTAAAGGAGGAGGATTTAGAAACCTCACTTGATGAATTTTTCATCCTTAAGTAAATGAATTAAGGAAATTCAACAATAATTCACAAAGCATAAAAAACAATTGATAAAGCTTCTAGACAATTTGGTTGTAGATTCAAGCTCTTTTCTGCAGCTTGTATCTCTTCTTCAAGAAGCCTCTTTTGCAAACAATCCCTCTTGTGTTTCAAGGGTTGCCTTGAGGTCCTTTCGGTAAGGAGAATGCTTTCATCCTTCTTCCTTCTTTTCCTCTTTTGGATTTAGCTATCAATAGCTCCCCTTCACCTCTAGAAAACTCAAACTTGTAAGCATCAATCAATTCAAAAACAGTTAAATTATTTGCACTGTTATACACCTTTCAAGTCAAACAAGCAAGTTATTTCTCTATCAAGAAAGAAAACTATTGCTCTGACACCACCTGATCTGAAATGGGTGGATGAATTGTTATGTTATGCAAGAACCTCCCACTCAATTAAAACAAATTAAGATCTTGCTTATACTTGATAGTGCATAATTGAATACTTGAATCTGGTGTATTTATTTTGATTGTTTTAAGGCTTTATGTGTGAGGAATTAAACATTGAATTTTTCTGATTAGAAGCATGTACACCAAGCATAAATTGTAGCAAATTAATATTCAACACATAACAACAAATTTAATAAAGGAGTTCACCCGAATGACGTGGGCTACGTCTCCTTGAGCCTTCATCAATTGAATTGGTTGTTTGGGATTATGATGGAAATTTTATTTTACAAATTTCTACTTAAATCCAATGGTTGCTTGAACTATACCAATGGGTTTAGAATACCATCATACCCCTGAAATGACTGCTAAGTCTTTGGAAATGGACCTAGGCTCTGTTTGATTGGACCTTTTCTGTAAGTTCCCTTAATCTTCCATGAGCTTATTTGTGGCACTAACTCCCTTAGAAGTCCTTTTCCATCCTTGAAAAATTTTATACTATCTCCAACACATATTATACATCCAAAATAGACTATTCATTTGCTCCAAATGAGCTCTGGCTCCCAAATCTAGGCTTCCAACTGATGGTGGCTCTAGGCTCCCCGAAAATTCCCTGTCGCTTCTTTGGCTCTATAATTCTTCAAATGGATATAAAATTCCTTCCATTGGATTCATAATGTCCAAAATAGTTATAAATGACTATTTATTTGTTGAAAAAGGCCTATGGTTGCTCTTGTTATGCCTCAAACACCTGGTGGCACCTTGTGGTGCTAGGCTACCTGAAAAATTATTTGCAGAATCTCGGCTTTCAGAAGTAACCAAATGAATTTTAAAATCCTTCCATTGGATTTATAAGGTTCAAGATATTTAGAATAGTCTATTTGTTTTCTAAGAATGGTCACTGGCTGCCTTGGCTAGGCCTCATTCTCCTGCTGGCTCTTGGTGACCCTAGTGGCCCTTGGAACTTCTGTGAAGAAAAATCATGCTCATAAGTCCTTATATGTCTTTGAAAACCTCAAAAATGGCTCCATAATGTCTTAATCATTCAAAAATGACTATTTGTTTCTTAAGAATGGCCTCTAATTGCCCTAGTTAAGCCTCATTCTGTTGTTGGCTCCTAGGGGCCCTGGTGGCCCTTGGAACTTCTATAAAGTAAAATCATGCTTAGAAGTTCTTTGATGGCTCTAAAAACCTCACCAATGGCTCCATAATGCTCCAATTATCTAAGAATGACTCCATGTTCACTTAGCATGGTCGAAAATTGAGTCTCCAACTCATTTTCCCAGTTACACCTAGGAAAGCTCCACCAAAAGTGGAGGACTCCACTTAACTGGAGTAAAAAATGGTGGAATATTCCCAAAAGTGTGTGCTAACAAATAACCCACTAGTCCTAATTGTGGAATTAACTGTGTGGTTGGGCAGTTGGGCACATGAACCCCCAAAACGCGGTCTTCATAAATGTTAGCGGAACTTAAATGTTAGCGGAACTACATGTGTAAACTCTGGTCGGACTCCCATTTGAAGTCATGTGGTTAGTGTAACCGCGGAGGTAGCATTAAAAAGTCACATTAAGAATTGGAACGTGGCCATGTGACAAGTCTTTAACATAAAACTTGTGGAAGTTTAAAACTGCAGGCTGAACTTTATGTTAGCAGAACCATCGCATTTAACTTTGAACGTGGCCATGTGAACGTGCTAATGGGACCGCTGGCGGGTTAGGACCATCGGTGGTCCCAAAACCCCAAACAAATTTTCAACCACCCATAAATATAAACTGAAATCTATAATGGTTAAGTAAAATTGTATGGTGTGTTGGCACGTGGGCGCACTAGTAGGGAGAAGATCAGGGGTTCGATTCCTATGAACCCAACCAACATTTTTTAACACATTCTCTGGGACACATGACAGCCTCAGGGTGAGCCACATGTCGCCCTTTAATTGGCCCTTCAAAAATCATAGATCAAATAGGATTTTGCCACATGTCCTCCTGCAATTGGCCTGAAAGGAATATTCTGTGGGAATATTTTAAGGGATATTCCTTGGAATATTCCTTTTGTTGCCTGTACCTTTTCCCAGTCAACCCTCGTCAAATGTCAAAAAATTGGAGCTTAATGGACTTTTCAAAACGTGATAAATTCTTCATACAATGTTGGTTTTTTGAACCATTTGCAGCGCCGAAATCAAGAAGACAAGATCTATTTGGTCACTTAGGTTCATCACACTTTTGAACACTTTGAAATTTGAGCTATCACTTAGGTCCTTATCCAATTCTGATCAATAGATAAAGCAGTAGAGTTCAGGAATTGTTGAGATAAAAAGAAGAGAATATTTCCTCATTGCAACTGTCAGCACCTAGTTTGATCTCAGGCTGAAGGAAGGTAAGCCAGGGTAACCACAAACCATGCTTAACCTTGTAGCTATCCCTACAAGGCAGGGAGAGGGCTCTCTCTGTAAGAAATCTCAATCAAGTATCACTGTAAAAATGATTTTAGGCTAGGTATAGTAGCTTGAAATGTTTTTATAAATTTTTGGGTTTTTTTGTTGGATCAAATAGAGCTGGGCAGTTCAAGTCTGGGGAATCAAATTAGAAATACAGGGTATTCTATGGGGAAAGGTAGGAAGGTATTTTAACAAAAAAAAATTTATGATTGTGAAGTGTTTAGAATGGTGAGGAGCTGAGGAGGGAATATGAGATGGATCCTTCTCAAATAGTAGAAAACATAAAATATGAATGATTTCCCAAGGTAGAGCATTGTAAACAATGGATTCTACCTATCTAACTTGAAAACATTCAACATAAATGAATGGAATAAATAGCATACATAAAATTTAACAGATGATTACAAAAGAAGAGACTGTGCTAAAAAATGTTGCAAGTCTTTATTAATTCCCTGCCAAACTGGCTACAAATATGTACAATCAAGCTCAAAGCATCCCAGTGATTTCCAGCTTTTTCCACACTTACAAATGACTGAAATATTACATTAGATAGACAATATTTCAGGGGGCGAATCCACAGAAAGAGGAGCTATTTCACCTGCCCCGAAACCAAAACCTGAAGATAGAAAAACCCAAAAAAATGCCTCTGAAAAAGAGGGAACAATATATATCTGGCCTTCTGGAAGAATAATCTATTACATTTACTCCAACAAATGGGAAGAAAAACAGATCTAGAACTCGGCCCCCTCATTTATCATTTGTTTTCGTTCCATGGTTGATGCCATAAAGATCTCTGCGTTTACAATTAGCTTCACGGCCTTAACAGAATGTGTGTTTTTCCTTTAACCTTTTTGATGAAGAAAACCCCTTAAATCAATAAAATCGAATTTTCCCCTTTTAACGAAGAAAAACCATTTTTTATTGAAAAGAGTGAAAGGAAAGCAGTGGGCCCAGAAATCGCAATCGCAAATCGGAAGCGAAAGGAGCGGGGAATACTTGGCAGAAGAAAACATGATACACAATGGAGCGATACAGCAATGGGCGATGCAGCGATGAACGAGGGTGATGGAGGATGGGCCGATGGAGAATAAGCCAATGGAGGGAGTGAGGGTAAGCCGATGCGATGAGGAAGCGCTGAAGAAAAACCCTTTTAAAACAAATAAAATGAATCTGGCACTTTTTACATAGGAAAAAGCCTTTTTCTTTGGAAAGGAGCGGAAAGGCTTTGGTGGGACTGAGACATCGCAATCAAAATTCAAAAGAGAAGTAGTCATAACTTATGGTGGGGAAAATGCGATATGCAATGGATGGAAATGGAGCGATGCGATGATGATCGCATCAGAGAAATTGGGCGAGTGGAGTTAGACCGCTGGAGGGGAACAATCGCGCGATGCGAAGGTGCGATGATATCACATCGGTGGAAGGGATATGGCTGTTTCAGAGTTAAATGTTGTGGGAATTGTCGATTGCATGATGTGATGAAAGGCTATCGCATTGGTGGAAGGGATATGGCAGGGTTCGGTACTGCGAGAGACGCGATATGCGATATGTGATAATCACATCAGCGAAAATGAGGAGGTAGAGTTATGAACTATGGGACTATGAATTTGCGATGCGATGGTGCGATGGCATCGCATCAGCGATGGGCCATCGCATCAGGGTTTTGTAGGATGAGGCAATTTCGAAATATAAAGGGACTTTTTTGGTAAAGGGAAAAATTATAAAGTTTAAAGGGCCAGCAAAATAATAGAAAAAAGGGCAGGATTATGTTTTTGGGGCCTTTTATTCAGTTGGGCCTATTTTCCAATCCAGAAATTGGTTTTGGGAGTGTGATATAATGTTGGAAAGCTATTTCTGAGCTCCTTCTGATGAACATACTTGGAACATGATTTAAAATGAAAATTATGTGGAGAACACCTTTGAAAACAAGGTAGAGAAAATCCCCTTTGACCCTTGGTGATGGGCTGCGAAGGACTAATAGTGGCCTTGTGTAGATAGCAGCTTCTGAAGTTCAACTTATTACATATGGAGACATAAAATTACATAAGAAATGATAATAAAAAACAAAGTACCCTGTTTTCACCTCAAAACATGTTTTGAGGTGAAAATTACATCCAGATGAAAGAACAACTTCTTTGATTTTTCTAGATACTCTGCTTTGAGTTTATTTGGCATCCTCATGTCCTTGCTGATTTTTATTGACACTTTCATCATCAATTTGACTATCATGGAATCCTAAAACCTAATAAGACCAAACCCTATGACCTAATAAAATGAATTGCAGAGTGAAAATGAATCATGACTGAAGACCATAGAGAGGATAACCAACAAGTATTTTCATGAGGGAAAACTAATGAAGTGACCCCAACCATCAGTGAATCCATGACCTAATGGAGTGATAAAAATTTTATAGTATAGGACTCCTACTATGAAAATGAAAAAGAGTAGATTTTGGTCACTGATGGAAGTATGAAAAGACTGACACTAACATTGGCTCCAATGAGGATGGTAGCTCATTGGAGGTGCCAACAACACCATAGACCTAGTAGCCTTATCCATTGGGCAATGGATTCAATAGCTAAAAAGAAAACTAAATACTGAAAGAAACTTGACACGATAAAATAACTCAAAAGTGACTCAAGGCTAACTAAAACAAAACCTAAAAAATTGAACATTGATGGAAGTACATCACCAAGACTTGAGGGATTCAAATCATGACGACAACCACCTATTTTTTTTTTTTAAACATATATACAATTAGGAGATATCAAAATTCCAGTGTAACCAATCAAGCAAATTCCTCCTTGATTGATTCTCCCAATCAGATTCTCTGGACAATAATAAATATTTACAATTGGGCAACCAAAAACATAATTGACACTGATCTCCTTCATCACTAAATACTACAATAATTACCTTCACTACTGACTGCAATATAGCTGCCACTGGATCATGAAAAACATGAAAATTTACCTCCTGCTGATATAAAAGAGACAAGGTACCTTTTTCTCTTGATTCTGATCTCTCTTCATAATGTACCTCAGCAAGAGTGTGTTCCTGGTCTTCAAAAAATTCTGAACAAGTAGGTGAGCAAATTTCTTCTTAAAAAAAACATTTCAAAGCATGAGACATGGGAAGAAAAATATAAATGGCATTTCTCAATGTTCTGGTCCTCTGCAATCTAAATATATTGTTGATCATCTTCATATGACATGGCAACCAGATTTTCATGTTTCTTATCGCACTCATCAGTCATAAGAGAAAAAACTTCAGATTGTTCTTGAAACCCAAAATTGACATTTCTATCATCTACCAAAGCTTCATCCAAAGAAACTTTTTCACTTGGAAAAATATCTCATCTTGTTTTTCATAGATGGAATGGATTACCTCCTCGTGAAGACTTTGTTCTGATGGGATGAGAACATTTAGGTCTATAGCTCTTCTTTCTTCATTTGAGGTGTCCTTAACAATAGAGCTCTCCTTCATGGGATCGAGAACAACATACTCTTCATCATCACATTTTGAATCTAGATCTGGATTAGTCAGCTTGAATTTATCACAATCTGAGATTGGAACCTCATTTCCCTACATACCATCTTTTGTTTCAATCAGATCTGAAATAAGACCTTGTCTTCCATCATTTTCAACTGTACAAAGATCCTCAGCCTGTTGATCTTGATAAGTGTCCTCTAATATTTCTCTATGCTGCTGAAATGGATTTTCATACAGGGCTTCCATGATCTCATCATCCATGAATTCATCATCTCCATAAAAATTCTCAAGATTTTCAATGAAACTATTAACATGTTTACAACAGTTCTAAACTAATATTAAGGATGTACAAGATTCTTTATACCTTTCAAAGTATATGGTATGAAAATCCTTTAAAAAATAAATACAAGCAGGTGGAAAACTTTCATACCAAGATCGAGCTTCATTTTCCAGAGTGGCCATGAATATCTTCATTAAGAAATATTCAAGAAAATCAATTTTTAATCTATGCACATGCATGTGAAATCTCACCAAATGAAGAGCAACATTATTGCCTTTCACATTTTTGAACATAGGAAAATTCCTTTGCCAATCTATCTTAGGCATTTTATTTGGGAAACCTGGAATGTGATCTCGTCTCATGGGAGCATACCTTCTTGCAATATGTTCCATAAAAAATATTAAAGCCACTGATCTTCCTGCAGTGGAGTCACCATGAGATGTTGATTTTCTAGATCTTTCAGTAAATGGAGTCGCTCGGTGAATGGTTCAGCCTTCATATGTATCCAACTGTTGTTCACCATCAACATTTAGATATGATATTTTGTCATTCTTTTCCAGGGAAGATTTTTTTTTTAGTTCTTACTTTTTTTGTTCCCCAGTATGGTTGACACTATGTTATCACCTAGTTTGACCTCAAGCTGAAGGAAGGCAAGCCAGGGTAACCACAAACCATGCTTAACCTTTTAGCTAGCCCTACAAGGTAGGGAGAGGCCTCTCTCCGTAAGAAATATCAATGAAGTATGAATGCAAAAATGATGTTAGGCTAGGTATAGTAGCTCGAAATGTTTTTATAATTTTTTTGGGTTTTGTTGTTGGATCATATGGAGCTGGGTAGTTCAAGTCTGGGGAATTAAATCATAAATACAGGGTATTCTATGGGGCAAGGTAGAGAGGGATTTTAAAAACTTTGGTTTTATGATTGTGAACTGTTTAGACTAGTGAAGAGTTGAGGAGGGCATATGAGATGGATCCTTCTCAAACAGCAAAAAACATAAAATATGAATGATTTCCCAAGGTAGAGCACTGTAAACAATGGATTATACCTATCTAACTTGAAAACATTCAACATAAATGAATGGAATGAATAATGGCATACATAAAATTTAACAGATGATTACAAAGGAAGATACTATGCTAAAATTCCATACCATAGGGATCCCATAAAAAATTGTTACAAGTCTTTATTAATTTCCTGCCAAACTAGTTACACATATGTACAATTAAGCTCAAAGCATCCCAGTGATTTCCAAAATTTTCCACACTTACAAATGACTGAAAAATTACATTAAATATACAAGCTTTCACAGTGCGAATCCATAGAAAGAGGAGCTGTTTCACCTGCCCTGAAACCAAAACCTGAAGATAGAAAAACCCAACAAAATGCTTCTGAAAAAGAGGGAAAAATATATATCAGACAATCTGGAAGAATAATTTGTTACATTTACTCCAACAAATGGAAAGAAAAATAGATCTGGAACCTGGCCCCCTCATTTATCGTTTGCTACCATTCCATGGTCAATGCCATAATGATCTCTGCATTTACAATTAGCTTCATGGCCTTAACAGAATGTGCCTTTTTCCTTTAACCTTTTTTATGAAGAAAACCCCTTAAATCAATAAAATCAAATTTTCCCCTTTTAACGGAGAAAAACCCTTTTTTATTGAAAAGAACAAAATGAAAGCGGTTGGCCCAAAAATCGCAATCGCAAATCGGAAGCAGAAGGAGTGGGGAATACTTGGCAGAAGAAAACGCGATACGTGATGGAGATGCAGCGATGAGCAAGGACGATGGAGGATGGGCCGATGGAGAATAAGCCAATGTATGGATTGAGGGTAAGTCGATGCGATGAGGAAGCGCCAAATAAAAACCATTTAAAAAAAAATGAATTTAACACTTTTTACACAGGGAAAAGCCTTTTTCTTTGGAAAGGAGCGAAAAGGCATTGGTGGGACCGAGACATCGCAATCAAAATTCGGAAGAGGAGCAATCATAACTTATGTCGCGGAAATTGCGATATGTAATGGATGGAAATGGAGCGATGTGACGATGATCGCATTAGAGAAATCAGGTGAGTGGAGTTAGACTGCTGGAGGGGAGCAATCGCACTATGCGAAGGTGTGATGATATCGCATCGGCGGAAGGGAGATGGCAATTTCAAAGTTAAACGCTACGGGAATTGTCGATCACGTGATGCGATGAAAGGCTATGACATCGGTGGAATGGATATGGCAGGGTTCAGTACTGCGAGAGACGTGATATGCGATAATCGCATCGATGGAAACAAGGAAGCAGAGTTATGAGCTGCATGACTACGAATTTGCGATGCGATGGTGCGATGGCATCGCATCGGTGATGGGCCATCGCATCGAGCTTTTGTAGGATGTAGAAATTTCAAAAGGAAAATGGAATTTTGTAGTAAAGGCAAAAATTATAAAGTTTAAAGGGCCAACAGAATAATAGAAAAAAGGGCAAGATTATGCTTTTAGGGCCTTTTATTCATTTGGGTGTATTTTCCAATCCAGAAAGTGGTTTTGGGAGTGTGATATACCGCTGGAAAGATCTTTCCGAGATCCTTTTGATGAACATACTTGGAAAATGATTTAAAGTGAAAATTATGTGGACAACTTCTTTGAAAACCAGGCAGAGAAAATCCCCTTTGACCCTTGGTGATGGGCTGCAAAGGACAAATAGTGTCATTGTGGAGATAGAAACTTTTGAAGTTCAAATTATTACATATGGAGACATAAAATTACATAAGAAATGATAATAAAAAACAAAGTACCCTGTTTTCACCTCAAAAGATGTTTTGAGGTGAAAATTACATCCAGCTGAAAGAACAACTTCTTTGATTTTTCCAGATACTGTGCTTTGAGTTTATTTGGAATCCTCATGTCCTTGTTGATTTTTATTGACACTTTCATCATCAATTTGACTATGGTGGAATCCTAAAACCTAATGAGACCAAACCCTATGACCTAATAAAATTAATTATAGAGTGAAAATGAATCATGATGGAAGACCATAGAGAGGAGAACCAACAAGTATTTTCATGAGGGAAAACTAATGAAGTGACCCCAACCATCAGTGAATCCATGACCTAATGGAGTGATAAAAAGTTTATAGTATGGGACTCCTACTATGCAAATGAAAAAGAGAAGATTTTGATCACTGATGGTAATATGAAAAGACTAACACTAACAGGAACAAGAACTTCATGCCGAGAAGTAGAGGATTACTGAGAAATTGTAGAATCAAATAGTAGATTTGCAAAATAAATTTGATACTTGAAACTACAACAAGACAAGGAAATGTGGGAGAAATATGATCATCTTAAGGATATGAAGAAAAGGATAGAATAGTTAAGTGTTAATACTCAGCTGGCATAATTTAAGAAGGAAGCCAAAGAGGTAAATACTTTTATGAGGAATCAACATAATATCTTCTGCAACATGATCATGTTTATTCAAGGACAATGAAAAGTTGGAAACCCTCTGGTGGATCAATTAAATTAAATGATGAATTATTTTGATGAAGTCAATGATCAATTAACTAATTTTATAATCTGGAAAGAAAGTATAAAATTCAGATAAGAAAATATTCCTAAAATCGATGAGGCACAAAAAACAACAATTTTTTGAGAGTGGGAAATTAAAATGAAACAATCAAGGTTGCAGTCAATGAGGGCTCAAATATATCTAGTTCTATAACTGAATCTTACAATGATACTCTGTTGCAAGAAAATATTATTTCCAACTGTCCAGAGTATTTTCTTCCAGATTCAAATACCTTAATAAATACTTGGGTGGAATAGAGAAACAAAATGGTGGAAAGAATCGAGAATTTTTCCAAAACTGACCTTGAGAATCATTAGTAGTTTCTTGTTAAGCCTCACAGCCAATGGTTGGTGATTACTTTTTTATCCAATGTTTCTACACATATGTTGTCACCATTGAAGTTATCCATTTTCACTATTCAAATGAGAATAAATCCTAAACATCCTTCATAACTTAAGAGACTGTAGGACATTTGCACGCTGCAAAAACTTACTATTGGACAATCCCTGTCCTAGATTCAAAGGTTTTTGAAAAAAAATCATAATTTGTTTTTACTGTTTATTTTTTTTGAGTAATTTAAGGAATATTTTTCTTTTATCTCCTTTGTATTAAGACTAGAAAGTCCCTTCTCTAAGGTGGGAAAAGGGGGTTTTGAAATTTTGAAAAGAAAAGACTTTAAATTTCTTTATTGTATTTCAAATTTTTCTCAATATAAGTTGAACCACTTGCAGTTCCAGGATGACAAGATATATAGTTTATCAGGTACTATTATCATATGTTTCTATGTCTTTATTTTGAAAAGAATTGTTTAATTACATTTTTCACATATATGTATGCTAGTCAGTCTTTCATGATCACTGTTGGCATGTTTGGTTGAAATTCGATTTATATTGTCAACAACGATATCTATATCAAATGTGATGTTATAATAAAATAAGTTTAACTAACCATTTAATTAAATTAATTTTATTTAATCTAATTAACATCGTAATTTCATAATGATTTGCATTACTGTGTTGGTTACGACATATTTCTAGCACTTATGTTTTCAACTTACCTAAGTATTATAATAAGTTACAATGATTTTTAAGTAATTTATTAGATTATATCAATTTTCTCTAATATATACATTATCATCACCATTCATTCCATTCCATACATTTGATTAAAGGGAAACTAGTCCCATAATTCCATTCGGAGCCACTATTCCAAACGGAAAAGGGTCTAATTGGGACCCCGACCGGGTGGTTTTCCCCTAATGTTGAAAAGTTTAATTCAGGCCATCAACATTTTTGGCACTATAAGGAGGGCCAATAGAATATGAATTGCAATAAATTCTCACTCTAAATCAGTAGGTCATTCTAAGAGTCAAGCCCCCTCAAAATCTCCTCCAATTTCTAGACCACATTCCAAGTCACCTAATTCTAGATTTGAAGTTTCTAAGCCATCTTCCAAATATCCTAGCCTTGCTACAAAATCAGCTAGTGAATCCTCTATACACATACCACTTTCAGATCAACCGACAGAAGCTCCTGAAATTCAAACTATAATGCATAACTTGGAAGGAATTTGAATTTTATGATAACAAATTATTCAACTAGAACTTTATGAGGGTAGTGTTACCTCTTCACAAAAGTCTACTGGAGTCCTTACCAGATCATAGAATGAGAATCTTGGATTAAATCCATTCGAATTCCCATTACAAACTCACAAGAAAAAGAAACATATTTCTAGTGTTGAATCCTTAGCTACTAAGAACATTACATGCTCTTCGCCTTATACTCCTACTATTAATCCTACTTCTTCACAAGCTTCTTTACCTTTCCTCCTATCACCCTTTGACAACTTTTTCCACCCATATTTATCCTCTCCAACCAACCAACGCTACTATTTTCAGTAGTGTTGTTGGAGAAAATTCTTCAATTATTAACACTTCAACAACCCCTTCATCAAGTACATCTACTTTTGGACTTATTATTATTCCCCTAATCGCTAATAGACCATGTATTGATCCAAGAGAAGTTGCAATGAATCTTCTCCTACACCCTCTTCCTAAACACCCATAGAAATGGTTGCCTAAATATAATCCTAATGATGGACTTCATGTTGTTGAACATCTACATAGATTTATGTTGGAAATTAATCTTAATGGAGTTTCTGAAGAGGATGTAATGTGTATAATATTTCCTTATACATTTGAAGGATCAATAGGGTCTTGGTATTTATCACTACCAGATATATCAGTTACTAATTGGGATACATTTGAAGAAAAAATCCTAAAGAAATTTGGGGATGATAAAAAAAATTTCAACAATAATTAATGAATTATCAAATCTCAAAGCTTCACCAAATGAGAAACTCAAATATTTTAATTCAATATTCAATAAGATACTATATAATATCCCAACTGCATCTAGGGTTGGTGTCGATGTTTAGATTGAATGGTATATCAATGCCCTACATTCAAATATGGCTATGTTTGTTGAGAAATCTTAAAAGTCGGTACTCGTAGATAATATGAAGGAAGCTCTAGTTGTCGATAAAAGGGTATTAGCCCTTGAGAAGAAATTTTTTGTTGAAAAAAGAAGAAGGTAAATGGTTGCTTTCAAATAAGAATAAAAAAGGAAGTCTTCTAAATATCTGTATGATTTAGAAGGTTTACAGAAAGCCCTTAAAGCCATTTCCAATGAGATGGTATAATTGAAAAATAAAGTAGTAGGCCAATAAAGTGACCCAGGTGGCTCCAGACACTGGGAGGAGACCAAGAGGGCTCAGAAACGGTCAAAATTCAAAGTGGTTAGAATTCTTTCGAACCGAGACAAGTTCTTAGTGCTCATCGCCTCGATTCCAATGGTGTGAATGGCACTAAAATCTGAGTTTGTAGGAGAAATTTATTGCACTTTGAATTTTGTACCAAAGAGCAAAAAAAAAAGTGAAAGTCAACATTCTACCACATGGAAGGTCACATGGATGACATGTGGTAGGCCTAGTGGGATCCACAAAGCTAATGTGGTAGCCCAATAAACAAAACAGGTGGACCCACAAAAGGGTGATGTGGCAACACCACAAGTTGACACATGCCAAGTAGGTGGTAGAGGTGGCTTATGATGTGTACCAATGAGGGATTGCCACATGGCCCAATCACATGGTGCCAAATGGCACCTCAAATTAGGCCTAGTGGCCTTGGATGGTGTAACCTCCATTTTTTGTCTTATTCTCATGTTTTTGGGAGTCGTTACAATATGGACATACAAATTCCATATATTATATAGTTTGAAAAAACTATATTAAAACTAAAATTGGGCTTTAAAAAAATATTGGGAGTCAATGGGATTTTAACCCAAAACCTCCCAACAAAAAGTATCTTAATATGATTATGCCAATCTATGTGTCAACCTCACACTTTATCTTATTCACCCTCACACTTTTTTATAAAATACCATTCAAAAGGTTCAAGGAAACCATCGAGAATGATGGATAATACATGAGAGATGAGGGCACATGGAAGCCAATGGATTTGTGAGAAAAGAAGAGGTAAAACATGGAGCAGACCAATGCATTCTTTAACAAATAATATTTTTTTTATTGCAGGTGTGGAACATTGAGTGGCCAGAGGGGTGGAACTTTGCCCAAGGAATCTTGAGGGGCATCAAAAATATTCCTTGAGCTCCCAAACTTGGCAGAGTCATAATTTGACAAATTTCAAGTCAATTTTACACCTTTCAACAATAGGAATCCAACGACGATGTCCATTTTAGAAGCATATATTCCTAGTTTTCAGAAATTTTCCATATTGGAGTGACGATGTCGAATTATCAAGTGTGTACAGTGGATGTTATGCCTCTCAATGCCACGAATTTGATGGTGCAGCCAGATTTAGTCACCGGACATCCACTTCTTCAGCCAACTTCAGGGGTTGAGGTATATGCAGTATTGATGTCATGTGCCTCTTTTATCATTTGTTGTGAGATGTAATATGTTGTTTAGATCCTTTCTTGATGTATGTTGTAGGATACATGTTTTTGCTTCATGTGAGATGTATTTTCCATGGATTATTATGATCCCTATGTAACCTTTTCTAAGGGATCCTCATCATCACCTTGTGTGAGATTATGTCATGTTGATAGGAGGCCTATTGTGAGTGAGATTTCCTATAGTAGAACATCTCGTGGAGGGACAAGTCACTCATGTTGAGGGCATATATCCTTGTATGATAGAAAAAATATTCCATGTACATCATCACCATTTCCAACACTATATGAAGCGGCCTACCCCATTTTTACATCGGGCCCAGAGATGTAGCCCATACTCGATGAACTCTGTTATCAACTTCTCTTGTTCTTATGTTGTTTATTGTTGGCTTTTTTCCTATTTCTTAAAGCATGCATATGTGCTCTTTTAATTATCTTTTCAGTGAAATTTTGACCACATCACAAAAGTAAAATATCATGGGTAAATATGGTAACTGACAGACTCGGATCAAGATGGTATTAGAACAGTCTTCTCGTTGAAGTGAATTGTGAGCGTGAACAAAGATTGAACAAGCAACAATGGAGGATGACAAATAAATATACGAGGCCATGTCGAGGATGTCCACAATGTTAGACATAATGTATAATGCTTATGAGAAGATAAAAGAGGAAGAGGAGAAAGAAATATCAGAGAACGATGATTCATTCACATCTTCTAGTGTGTAATATTCCAAAACAGGAAAAGCAGCAATATTGAACATAATAATGGAAATTGCAGTAAATAATAACACATTAGAAGATGAGAAAATCATATATCTATTTCATTATATATAACAACAGAAAATAAGTACAATATCTTGAGTAAAATTTCACTCAAGTTAGGCGAAACAAGCCTCCAATGATCAAATACACCCAAAAATGAAATGTTTCTACAGCTCAAAATGATGGAGGACAAAGATAGTGTAGTCTCAATGAGGGTAACTATAGCTAGAAAATTTAAATATATAGATCTACTGATATAATGCTCAAAAAGTGCTCGGAATAGAGATCTAAGCTCCCAAGCACAATTCCAATACAACGCAGAAAGGGTTTCCAGAAATACACACTATAAAAAATGCAGCCCTAGGGCTGAATAATTCTCTACCACTGGATCACTCATAGGATATGCCTGATATAACATGAAAATTGCTGCAACTTCTCCTCTCTATCCTTCCAGATGAAAGGTTGTCCCCTTCACTGGAAAACAAGATCAAGATCTTGGGTACTTGACACTCCAGTGCAACTGCCCTGCAAAATAACATAGTTTCTGAAGGAGACTACACTATATGTGATGGATGCTACTGGGCGTAGTTCCAAATGGTGGAATAATACTCAAGGAGCTTCCTTGCTAGCCTCCCGGATGAAGGGCTTCTCCCCTCACTGGAAAAAAAGTTAACGAGGAATACTATAGTCCTCCCCTCCCAAATGTTTCTTGTCCTCAAGTAGCTGCAAAATATCCTCTTCTTCCCCTGTGGAATCCTAATTTGATAAAATCCTCCTCTAAAATAGACCCTCTTCAATCAATTTGTCCCTGAGCTTCCCCTCCTGAGTGTCCAAGTTAGCCTTTGGTGATAAAACCAAATGTCTCACATCATAAATAATTGGGAGATCCATGGAGGCAACTACATGTTGTCTAATGGCCTTCTTGAGGCACGAGATATGGAAAATGTTGGGGATATTAATCCTAATGAGAGGCTCCAATCCATATGCTACTCTCCCAACAATATGTATCACCATGTGTGGCTCATAGAAAAGCTCATCAATCCCTTGCTTCTTCAATGTAGAGGAACTGTATGGCTGAAAATGATAGACCAAATTTTCCACCCCACATTGTCTCTCTCTCCATTTATGATATGTGTAGGACTCCTACTATTCTTGCGTTGCAACAATGTTGTCTTAAGATACCATAACATATCCCGACTCTCTATGATCTAATATTTGGTTCTAGGAACCTTGCTTGCCCAATTCATTCCACATATAGTGAATATAACATCATCACCATATGGAACCAAAAGGAGAAATATATTGAGTGCCATATGAAATGCTGGGTGGTGAAAACAGTCCCCCAAGTGGAACTAGCATAGTTTGGCTCCTTTCTACCACTCAATATAATGTGGCAAGTATCTACCCAACTACTTTCTTGTTGTGTCTATATGCTCATATACTTGGGAGTAGTAAATGGCATTGGGTGTCAACTGAGACCACCCAAAATATAATAATAATTTCCCAAAGCCATATAATAAAGGGCAAGCTCTATCAATAATTTTTGTCTTAAGAAGACCATGAAGTCCAAATAGAATCTTTCCCTCTTATGGAGAAATGTACTATAAATAAATGGCAAAGGAACACAAATACTTTTTTATTTGATCAATACTTACAAATACACAACCCTTATCATGTAATGTTGGCAAGCTAGCTATGAGGTCCATTGATGATCTCTCCCACCTCTCTCCCGGAAGAGTAAGTGGTGGAAAAAAGCTTGCAAGATGGTTGTTTCCATCGTCCTCAATCTTCAAGAAAACTACACATTCCTTGATATGCTGGAGCACATTCTCCTTGAGACCCTCCCATGAGAATCTCTCCCAAATGGCCTGATATGTCCTGATGAAATCCTGGTGATGGGAAAGGAGTGAGTCTCGTGCTGCATGTAGTATATTCTCCTTGAGCTTGGAATCTCTAGTCAAGAAGATCCAATCCTAGTAATAGATGACTCCATCCACAAATATATACCTCTCATCAGTAACATGTCCATCAAGTAATTCACCTTTGAAGTGGTTTTTGGAATACTCCACCAATAGCCAGGACTCCCAATAAGGATCTATATCACTCAATGAAGACATTACTGGTTTCTGTAATAAGGCACATGTCACTTCATAGCTCCCCTGTTTGACATGATCAATGCTAAAGTCACATGCTGGAGTATTTCTATCCCACTTTTTTTGCCTCTCTTCTAGTTTTTTCTTCTCAAGAAAATATTGAAGTTCATGGTGGTCAATCTTCACTTGGATGCTATTTTCCATCCAAAACCTCTCGATTTTGGTCAATGCATGTATGAAGACTAGTAACACTCTACCATATATGGAAGACTCCTTCCAATGTAGAAGTATCTTCTAACTCTCAAAGGAAACAGAATATCCCTCCTGCACCATACTTGTGCCATCATCCACTCCCGGAGCATCACCTTTCACTGAAAAGGTGTTGGTGAGAGTTGGTAATACCAATACCAAACAAATATTCATATCCTTCTTGAGCTAATTAAAGGCCCTCTGCGCTGTGATGGTCCCATACAAGGCTCTCCTCCTAGCCAGATCTATGAGTGGTGACACTTTTTGTGAGAACTCTTCAACCAACTTCCAATCTAGGGGCCTCCCTGGTGGAATGCCTCCAAATAATAAAACATCATGGTCCATATTAAACTTCATATATGAGTGGACTGAGTTGTCTTGGCTTCTTCTGTGCAAATCAGTCTCCATCTTATGTGTGGAGGCTTCCTGAGGTGGATAAGTGTGAATTCCCCTCATATTTTGATGATTACCACTCTTCTTGTCTATCCATGCCATCAACAATACCTCCCAATCTATAGTGACCTCCTCCAGTGTAATCAGCGACTGCACACCCAATATCATATTGGTGTCACGAGTCTTGACCACAAAGAAGTGATCTATCAGGGTGTATGTCCCCAAAGTCATAGTCAATGCCGGAACACACTTCCCCCAATTGTTAGACCAATTTTTGGTCATCTAACATGTTACTATTAGAAGGACTAAAGTACACCATGTAAGACAAATTTTACCATTGTAAAATTGCTTTCACTATGAAAATAGCTTAATAACACATAATCTATTAAGTTGTTTCTGGTCTAAACAGGAAACCCCATAAGGAATAATTAAATAAATCCTTATTTGTTTGATTTTCCTCTAGGGATAATTAATTAAACCACTATTTAATTAATATTCCTAGTCATATTTAACCCAAAACAAGAAAATTAATTAGATAAATCATTATTTATCTTATTATTTTCTATGAATAATTATTTAAAACATTATTTAATAACATTCCTCATTAAATTTGACTAAATAATTCTTAAATAATTGAATAAATAACTATTTATTTAATTATTACACAACCACATTCTTAAAATAATAAATAAATCATTTATTTATTTATTATTTCTAAATAAATGGATTTGACCAAATTAATTTTTTTTTCCCTCCAACAAAATAATAAAATATTCCATAAAAGTTGGATCTATATTTGGTTAATAATATTTTAATTATGCACCAATATCTAGATTAACTCAATATTTTGCTATAAATAGAAGGGTTTTTCAATTCATTCACTACCCTTTGATGTCTATAGATCACTCTTGATCTATAATTTTGGTCTGAATTTGATCCACCCATCATTGTCATATTTTTCTACTTTTTTCTTGTGAGCTCCCTTTGAGTTCCATTTTTTCTGGGTTTTCTGCACCATCAATAGAGAAAGATCTTAGATATGAAGTGCTGAGGACATACAAGAACCCATCCCATTGAGGGGGACTAGTAACATCTTTTCTATGTTCCCTTCCCAGGTGTCATAATACAAAAATTTCTTTAAAAATCATTGTCTTATTGTAATGTTCCAAAATTTTAGCCTCCAAGCTAAATGGAACATTAGAGTTAGCAGTAGCTATAGTCGGTGAATAAATGGGAAGAAAAGTCCATAAGTCTCCTAAGGAGGAATAAAATACTCCAAATTTGAAAGGCGACACTCTTTATAGCCTAATAAAACACCTCCATGTGTGAACAAGGTTAAATTGAAGCTGCTTTGACTAAGTCAACAACACAATTTTAGTGGAGGAGGAATCCTAGGTTGGATAACGGAATTTTGGAGGGAAATGTAACTTGGGTTAGAAGTAACCTAAGTGAGTGGTGCCAAGGGAAAGAAAACTCACATCTTATATAAGGAAGAGGATGGTAGCATTATTCATTATTTTGTATATTATTATTCTTGGCTGCCAAGAATTGTTGTTGCTTTGCTGCTTAGCAAAGTTGCATTGTTGTTTAGCATTGGGTGTTCTCGGGCAGGAATCCCACCTCTTTCCTTTTAGGATCTCATTCGTAGAGTTTGAATTAATCATTCCACATCAAGTTTTCAGGCAAAGCTTCAACCATCTTCATCAGCACAGTTCTTGCCAGAGATTTTGCAGTGTTGCTGGGTGCAGCAGTGGAAGGGATTGGAATCCTGGCTTCTAAGCTAGTTTCTCATTGGAGGAAGGTTTCCTTCACTTGAGAGATTTGTTTGGAGAGATACAAGGATTATTTCATATTTTTGGTATCATACCACACATTTCCCATACATTCCCAGTGTTTTTTCTGGTAGGGAATGCGTTATTTTGGAGGCAGTGCTTAGTGCATGGTTTGGTGGCTCCGTTGCTAAGTTTCCTTATGATTGAGAGGTTAATCCTTTCATGAGAGGAAGCCCTTGAGGGATATTCATTATATAATACATCATTTCAGCCTTTTACACTCATATTCTTTAGTGTTGCAGTGGTGATTCAGTAAATTACTAAATATCCCATTTTGTATGCAGAGTGTTTGACAAGAAACCCTTGTCAGTTTCTTTGTATTTTGTATAAGGAGACTAGATATTAGTTATTAATTAATATTTACTTAATATATGAGTAGATATATTTGTCTTCTTATTTTCTGAGTTAAAACTCTCACAAGACTGCATAGTCACTCTATGCAGCAACTCCGACAAAATGCAGTTTTCGGGTTTTTAGTCATTTTCAGCTATACTAGTGTGGGAGGTATGTTTAACCCACCTAGTTCCATTTATTTATGATATCCTCTTGTATTTACATGATAAATAGATGTATACATGGGATCCAAGTGATTATTTCACTGTTTTATTGTATATGTTGCTGGAAATGCGTTTTTCATGCATGATTCATGAGAAGTCCTGAAAAAGGGAATATTACAGTGGTATCAGAGCATGATCTCTGGATCGGCCTGTGAGATCCAGCTATTAGAAGAAGAAGAGATGGACAGAAGCTAGAAAGTTTTAGTATGTGCAAGAAGAAGGGAGGACAAGCTTACAAAGCTTCTTCCAAAATCTATGAAGAGCTTTCAAGGAGAGTTGAAGAAAATAAGACTGGAGATGAAATCTCCAAAGGAGGTTGAATCTAGAGCTGAATCTAGATTTTCACATGGTGAGTGTGAGCATGCAGCTACACTCCATGATTCACAGTGCAGTCAAATTCCCAGAGCTATCCTGAGATGGATGGGAGGAGGAATAATTTCTAAGAGAATGACTCTTAGTTTTTTGTTGCGGGAGTATGAATCTCAAACTAAGAGGTTTAGAGACCATATTGATTTCCAAGATTTTTGCAAGATCTAGATGGAGAAGAGCCAATAGCAGTATGTAGATATATTTCTTCTATCTACTTTTTCTGGATCACCTACATGTTCAGTTGGAGCTTGGGTGATGGAGCAAGAAACCTATTTGCAGCTGCACCATATTTCTGAAGGAGAAGCCATCAGAGTTTCAGTGCTGCATTTGAGAGGTAAGGCTCATGCATGGTGGATTTATGAATCTTATTCCTTAAAGAATGCCAATACTTTCTCTGATGCAAGATTCATAAGAACATTGATGGAGAGGTTTGGTGGAAAACTTCCTAAGACACATGAGCAAGGAAAACATGAGAAAACAAAACCCTTGCATGTGATGGAGGAAACTCCATTTCTGAAAACCATGAGAAAATTTGATGTCTTGCATTACAAAATGCCAGGAGAAAGACTTCCAGTTCATATTCTTGAACAAGAGGGCATGGGTATCACCTTTTCACAAAAGGATCCATTTATTGAGATGTTTCCTACACACACTGATGAAGAAGAAGACAACAACGTTGTCACATCTAGAGCACATCTAGTGCCTCATGAAGAGGGAGGAGGAGCACATGCTCCCACAAGATGGATTCTTGTATCTATGTAAGAAGTTCCCTAGGATCTCATACATATAGGTCCAAGCACAATCAGTGAGCAACATGATTGTGCAACATTGCAGCTAAAAGGAGAAGGAAGGGAGGAAGAGTAGCATCAGTTGATGAGGATCACACACCCTTCTCTATTTCAAAAGACTAATGCAAGGAAGAGGAAGACTGATTTGTGTAGTGAGGGCAAGGGAAAATTTTCCCAATCATATATGCAGTCTACTCTTGACATTGATGTCTTACTACATGGAGGCATCCCACCTGGGAGGCCACCTGATCTGGAATTGATGGAAAACATCTTGTCTTTGGATTCACCACTTTTGGATTTGGAGGAGTGAAGAGCTTGGAGGAAACTTTGGCATGGGGGACGTCAAAGTAGCAGATAGCAGCATGAGGAGAGCTTCACATGGCAGATCACCAGCGTTGTCACTGAGGAGGATTGATCCATATTGGAGGTCTAAACTTTTGATAGAGTACTCCAAGGATCTTGGAGCATGCGTGATTCTTGATGACCCAGATGGAGATGACAGATACATGGTGGATGATGTGGCCATCTATTCCTATGGAAGGATATTCTTGACTAGATCTTCTAGTCTCAAGGAGAAGCTACTACATGCAGCACATGAGGATTTCTCTTCTATGCACTTTGATGCATATTTCTAGTTGATGGAGGACTTCACTTTGGAGGGCATCCAACAAGACATATATTAGCATATGGAGAGATGCATAGCCTGAATGGTGATAGATAGGATGTCACAACCACCTTCCTACTCATTGGGAGTAAGGGAGAATATCTAGTTGAGCCATTTCAGCTCAATACCTCAAGTACATGATGGAGGAGGCATACTTTTACATTTTGTATTATACTTCTTTTCCTTATTTGAGAAGCATGATGTATCAAGAATAATTACTTCTTCTGGCATATTGTATAATGATGTACTTGTAGCTACATGTGGCATTTACTTTTGCTATCCTTTTAATGAGCTATGGGGGAAGCCACATGTTTCTTGGTGTGCACCATTGACACCATATTGTAACTTCATGTTTTCATCTTATGAGATGACTGTGGCAGAAAAAAAGTGGTTGGTAAATCACTTGTTATTTCTTATTTTGATGCAGGCCAAGGATGCACTATGCTGGTTCCATGAGAGGGACCATGATTCACTCTCCGGTTGTCACTTGACAACTTGTTCTCATTGTACTTTGCTTCCATATGTTGCTGATATGTATATGTTCATGGGGAGCTTTTTTTTAGAGTGGGATTGAGATTGGAGATGCCCATTGGGAGCATGATTCTCCCCACTTTATATACATTACATTTCAAGAGGAACCATGGGCAAACCATGATTTCCACGTCGCATTTTTTCTCTTCTTGAGGGAGGAACCACTTGGAGAACTTGAGGAGGCACTTCATGGCTGATTGGTTTTTTGGGACATCATACAATTTGACCATCATGATCTTACTCTATGGCTTGTATGAGGGAGAGAGGAAGTAACAACAAAGGTTTTTGTTGCTATGGTTGCATTTGGGAGAGTATGGGTAGAAATTTTCCCATACTTTTCATGATATTTATGAAGAGAAGAAAGGCACATTCATGGTGCAAGGAGGCTACACTTTAGCATTATAGGATAATGAGAGACTTTCATGTCGAAAGATGATCTTCTCAAATAGCAGCATGATGGTGGATGGATTTGGCATGTGGAATGTCAAAGGGAGAAGTCATGGGGCCTTATTCTCAAGGCCTACAGTGTTGTCACATGGGAGTGTATTCTCATTGATGGAGTGTTCCAAGGAGTATATTTATCCCTCCTTCTTGTAGGATTTTATAAGGAGATCCACATGTGGGAACTTATACATGGACCTCAATTTCAACTCCCACATGATGCATGGTAAGAAATACATTGATTTTCTTATTTATTACTCTATTGAGTATTTTTACTTTCTCACCATATGTAAATAGTGCATTGCTCCACATGAGAGCAAGATTATTTATGGGTTTCATGGCCACTTTAGGGCCAAATCTTGTGATTTTTATGACCCATATTTACATGCCTTTGGGCAAGTATTGTATTGCTTTGATTATGCGCAGCTGGTATATATTGTAGCTTACTACTTTATAGTAGATGAGCTAACATGCATAGCTGCAAATTCTTGGGAAAACAACTTGCCACTTGATGCTCTACATCCGCAGTTGAAAGAACTGCACTGTATCCACCAGAGAGACCATATGTATAATCCAAACTTGCATATAACCTTCAACCATTTTCTGATTTGGATGCCATGTGGTGATGATGTGCCATTCATCTTGAATGGAATGTTTTGGGTTGGCATGACTCATGATTTTGGAGGAAGAGTCCCTGGAGGCTCAATATTCTTCTTACCATTGGAGGGAAATCATGTTTCAGCCCAAGATCAGCATGCCCTCTACACTTATCATGAGTGGAGAGGAGGATAGTGTGGGATAGGCCCTCTTGCCTATCAAGTACATTCATTCAGCCCACCTTCATTTAAGGAGCACAAGGTGGAGGAGACTTTTCATGAGTTACCATGTTGGAGGGTGACTCACTTCATTTGGACGATAGCATGGGTGAGGGAGGCCCTCATTCACCATGATGATCATCACTCTTACTTTGTGGAGGCCATGAGACAACTATCAGGTTTCCATTCACACTTTCCACCTTTGATTGATGCAGACACTTTGGTTTTGCACACTTGGGAGGGAGCATTGAATGATAGTATATTCGCAGATTCTCTTGATGCAGTGATGGAGGCCATTGATGGGAGGCCAGATGAGGAAGAGGGGAGAAATTTTGTTCTCCTTATGTATTTTCTTGAGGACAATAAAATATTTTGGAGGGGAGGACTGTAATGTTTCAAAATTTTGGCCTCCAAGCTAAATGGAACATTAGAGTTAGCAGCAGCTATAGTCGGTGAATAAATGGGAAGAAAATTCCATAAGCCTCCTAAGGAGGAATAAAATACTCCAAAAGTGAAAGGGGACACTCTTTATAGCCTAATAAAACACCTCCATGTGTGAACAGGGTTAAATTGAAGTTGATTTGACTAAGTCAATAGCGCAGTTTTAGTGGAGGAGGAATCCTATGTTGGATAATGCAATTTCGGAGGGAAATTTAACTTGGGTTAGAAGTAACCTAAGTGGGTGGGGCCAAGGGCAAGAAAAATTACATCTTATATAAGGAAGAGGATGGAAACATTATTCATTATGTTGTATATTATTATTCTTGGCTGCCAAGAATTGTTGTTGCTTTGTTGCTTAGCAAAATTGCAGTGTTGTTTAGCACTGGGTGTTCCCGGGCGGGAATCCCGCCTATTTCCTTTGAGGAGCTCATTGGGAGAGTTTTAATTAATCATTCCACATCAGGTTTTTAGGCCAAGCTTCATCCATCTTGATCAGCGCATTTGTTGACAGATATTGTGCAGTGTTGTTGGGTGCAGCAGGGGAAAGGATTGGAATCCCGACTTCTGAGCTAGTTTCTCATTGGAGGAAGGTTTCCTTCACTTGAGAGATCTGTTTGGAGAGATCCAGAGATTATTTCAGATCTGTGGTATCATACTACACATTTCCCATACATTCCCAACACTTTTTCTGCTAGGGAATGCATTATTTTGGAGGCAGTTCTTAGTGCATGGTTTGGTGGCTCTGTTGCTGGGTTTCATTGTGATTGAGAGGTTCATCCTTTCATGGGAGGAAGCCCTTGAGGGACCTTCATCAGATCAGACATAATTTCAGCCTTGTACACTCATATGCTTCAGTGTTGCAGTGGTGATTTAGTAAATTACTGAATATCCCATTTTGTATGCAGAGTGTTTGACAAGAAACCCTTGTCGGTTTCTTTGTATTTTTTATAAGGAGACTAGATCTCAGTTCTTAATGCATATTTAATTAATATATGAGTAGATCTATTTGTATTCTTATTTTCTAAATTAAAAACCTCATAAGACATTTCATTCACTCTATGCAGCAACTCCGACAAAATGCAGTTTTGGGGTTTTTAGTCATTTTCAACTATACTAGTGTGGGAGGTCTGTTTAACCCACCTATTTCCATTTCTTTCCGATTCCTCTTGTATTTACATGATACATAGATGTATCCATGGGATCCAAGTTATGATTTCACTTTTTTATTGTGTATGTTGCTGGAAATGCATTTTTCATGCATGATTCTTGAGCAGTCCTGAAAAAGGGAATATTACACTTGTTCATTGCATGCATGGAGAAACTCTTGGTTATTTCTTTCTAGTTAATGTCTTTAAATACATAGATATGGATTTATGTAGAATTTATTCTGATCACAAACTGCAGATCTAAGGAAATTGACAACCATATTTGATGTTAGGGTTGTTTGTTATGGACAAGTAAAGTGATTTTTTTTCATACGCTTGCGATTAGAATTGACACTAATAACTGGCGACTCCACAAGGGTTTATAATTACGACTGCTATTTTTTTTTAGATCCCTACATGACCAATTGCTTCAATCCCTAGGGTTTTTATTCAGATTCTTATTTTGCATTTATTGATGTTTTTTTAAACCTTTTTAACTCTAAAACAGTAAAAATTCTAATTTTCGTGTGTTTCTGGGCCCTTTGCGCAAGTAACAGGTATCAGCCGCAGCAAAGACGACACTTTTTTTTTGAAACCTGCTCCCGAGATAGATGAAAGTGGAAGTCTCACTTTTTGGGCCAAAAACTATGACCTTAGCTCTCAGGTAGTGGATAATAGACTAAAAATTGTGACCTCAGTAGAAAACAGGTCAGAAATTGCGACCTGTACTTTTTTCAGGATTTTTTCTGTGATTTTTTCGGATTTATCTAGGTCACTATTCAAGGTTATTTGACCTCCCTCTTCACCCATCATGGACCTATACTTGCTTATTTTTACTCATATAAGTAGGAACCAAGCCCCTTAGGGCTTCAGTATGCTTCCACCTTTTTCAGAGGAGTTTAGTTGAAGCAGGTCTTCTGAGATTTTAGTGTTTTTCAACCATTTTTTAGATCTGAACCTGTAATTTTAGACTGGTTATTTATCCATCCAAAACACCTCTTTTTATTTTTGTTTGGTCCTCCCTTAGGGTCCCCTCTGTTTCCCTTCAGGTTGTAGCATTTTTCCACCTATTTTGCAGCATTTTTCCCTCTGGTTTTTTGTTGTTTCCTACCCCTATTTCTAGTAGATCTAACCTTTAGATCCCTATCACTCCTAGCCTCAGATCCATTCACCATTTTGTGTGTATTTACTAGATTTCACCCACCCATAGACTATTTGTTGGGAATCCCTCATCCTTGGGTTTAAATTGGTGCATCTTTAGCTGTTTATTTTACTATCGCATTCAATTTCATTTATTGTCATTTTTAGTTTTATTTACGGTTATAAAACTCATTTTTTTCTTTTTTCTCTACACACATCTAGTCTTAATTAAAATTAACACACTTATCACACACATGCACACCCTAAGCGAAGAGCGCCTGGTTTATACTGCCAGGCCAGGTATTAAACATTGTAATCAATCGATCCTACACCTTCCTGCTCTTGTTTACCTCTCATCCTTACTGGATTCTATGTCTCTTTACCATCATTGCACCCCCAAGTCATTTATCTTGGAGACTTCAAGACCTTCATCCTCAGTTTCCGTTAGGAAGACTTACCCCACCACGTAGGGTTCTTGTTTTTCCTCCATCGAGACCCCATTCTGACTCTAATTTTGGTTCATCGAGTTCCCCTTCTGGTTCTATCCCCGGCTCTCCTCCACCTTTCACCTTCATCATTTTTGGTTCAGGACCTAATGTTGGTGGTCTCTCTGACCCTAATCATGGAAACACCGCTAGTGTTTCTGCAATAGGAACTATTCTGGCAACTCCCTTACTTCCTTCTATGGAAGGCCTAAGGCTTCCCAATTTTAGCTAATTGATTAATGACCCCATACACCATGATCTAGGTTGGCTTACTATGCCAAGCAAGATTCCTTTAGACAACCCCAAGTTTGAAGGAAATGCTGGAGAGGATCCTACCAACCATGTTCGTTCTTTCCACATGTGTTGTTCGTCTAACTCCATCATCGATGACTCTATCCATCTTCAGTTACTCCAACGTACACTTACTGGAGAAGCTTCCAAGTGGTATGTTGACTAGGTATCCTCCTCTCATACTGCTTTTGTGACCCTTGCCAAGGCTTTCCTGTCTTACTTCCAACTTCCCCTTTGTTAGAAACTGGTACCGAACTCTTGACCTCTTTCCATCAAGCATCTACTACCCGCATATCTGACCATATTCAAGAATGGCATAGAAGGAAGAGCCTATGTCGAGCCCCTATTTTCGAAGACCTTGTCTACATGGACTAGTTTTTCATATCCCTTTTACCTACTATTGTTAGATATGTCACATCTCACTTCCCTTAGACTGAGGAAACTACCCTCTAGATTGCGTTAAAATATGGCTTGATCTACGTAGAATCTAGTTATGTTTATACCGTCTTACCTAAACTCCCTAGACCTGGTGGTGCCAATGCACCGGGGGTATCCCATGCTACCTAAGGTATCATTGGATCCCTTTCACATTCGTAAACTTATCCTCCCATGGGTTATGGTTTCCCTCATGGAGGGACCTACTCCTCCAGTACTTTTTTCCCTCCTGGCAGCATGTATCTAGGATACGGCATGCCTCCTCCTTTTTCCCAACTTGTTTACGGCAATGTTGCCCAACGTCATTATTTTATGTATCCATAGCCTAGTGCTCTTACTCCTCCAACGCAAGCACCTTAGCCTCCCTTGCCTTCTCAAACTCTGCAACAAAAACCACCACACCCCTAAGGGGCAGGTGTATGCGCAATAGAGTGTGGATAATCCTCCCAATTCCAAAAATAAGAGGAAATGCAATCAAAACCAAGCCGCTCCAGATATTCCTAGAAAAAATCCCCAAGGGAATACATCTAACACTCCAACCCAGCAACAGGGCACTTAGCCCAAGCAGGACAGGCCTATTTGCACGAGTAAACCTTGTTCTTGTTGTGGTGTATATGGTAACTATACCAATGATTGTCCTCTTTTACCTCAGATGCATCAGATGTCGGAAGCTCAAGAAACATCGTGAGGACAAAAAGCCTCCCCTTCCGTTTACCAATCCTTTCCCCAACAAGGATATATGGCTGCCCAACCCCGTGAAAATCAAGTAGCCACTCAACCTCCCCCATCTGGTACCTCTGATTTCTAGATCCTCATGATGAACTCTGAACAACCCAATACTCTTGACCTCAACCTTCAGAGTCGGTCTTGTCAGTACAACAAGCCCCGTGCTACGTCTGCCATCGAGCCCCCATATTCAGGTCCCACAGAGCCTCTTTCGACACCCAATGGTCCTTTACTGATCCCTTTGCATAAGGTAGAGGTTCATACCAACATCTCCAAGGGACTATTATGCCGAAATTTTGCTTCTAGTAAAGCCACCCACTCCTACAATATAGTAGATGACTTGGTGCAATCCCCTGCCACCATGTCAATGCTGGAAGCCCTCCAGTTGCATCCTTCACAATGAAAAGCTATACTAACTGCTATGGGAATTGTGGATCCTTCAGATGATCATTTGAATATCTTTGATATTGACAAGTCAGAGGACCCACCCCTTTTTGCATCCATTGCCTTCCAAATACCTGTTAATATCTATTATTACAATGTATCTTGTTTTATCATTGACGAGGGGGCATCCACTTGCGTGATGTTCACTTTTGTTTGGAAGCAAATTGGATATCCTTAGTTAGCCCCTCCCCTTCTACTATCACCCTCTATGTGTGGGATGGCCACTCTTCCGAACCCCTTGGCATGTTCCACAATTTTCCTATTACTCTTGTGGGCAAGACTGTTTGCGTTGACATTGAATTCATTGATGCTCCCTTAGACTACAAAATTATATTGGGTCATAGCTACACTTATGCGATTTATGTTGCCCCATCTGCATTTCATCGTAAGATGTGCTCTCCTCATAATGAAAATATCATCACCATTGATCAGTTGACATATTACGAAACGAAGTCCCAGACCTCTCCATAGTCCATTATTTCTTTGGTGCCCAATAAACAAGCAGTTGAACCTCCAACCAGTGTCTCACCCAGATTCTATAGAGATTCCTATTTGCTTGTTTCATTCCCTAGTATCCCCCATCCTATCTCTGACCCTAGCTTTTCGAATGTTTTCATGATTTAATCGTCTCAGTTCGGCCTCAAATGGTTTGGTTCAACTAGTCAACAGCCCCACCCTCTACAACCTACTACTAGTACTTGGAATCAGCCTTGACGACCTCCTCCTCAAGGTTCCTCACCCGTATCTGGTGTCCATGATCCTATCTATCCTCTTGGAACAGTTCCCTTTGGCCTTAACCACCTTGGTTTTGTCTCGCCTGGCCATTTCCCCTCTGGTTAGATACCATTTCTTGCTCCCCCTCCTGGAGTATTTTTGGTACCTGTTATGGCTACCTTATCTCTTACTAACATGACCTTGGGGATCCCAGTCTAGTAGATCGATCACCAGCAAATACCCCACCTGGTCAGCCCAAATCTTATACTGCTTTGACCCTGGTCCAACCGGTCGCCATGACCCCTCCCTTTCCTTTTGTGCCTCAACCACCTCAACAATAACCTACTCCTATTGCGAAAGCCTCGAGTGAGGGGGGAAAAGCCCACAAGAATTCACCTAAGGACAAGGCTTCCCAGAAAATCACTACTCCTCCTCAGCCTCCAAAGCGTACACCTTCGTGTGCTTTGTGTGATGTTGTTGATCATGCCACCCATAATTTTCCCGAATTGCCTCGTCTCAAACCCATGGCCAATGAAGTGTTTCCTAAGTATGATATCCTTTAGGTCCATGTTAATTTACCTGGTTTAGACCCAAAAATCAAGACCTTTCACACAAATCATCCTTGTACTTTGTGTGATTTCCATGGCCACTATACTCACCTCTGTCCCCACCTCGAAGACTACCGCACATATTTGGAAGTGGTTCGCCAATTCGAGGCCAAGCACAAAGAGTCCACCTCTCCCTTATTTGTGAGATTTGCATCGGCAAAACTAGAGGACACATCCACTCCCATTAACATTCCCCCTCCCGATTTCGAGATGACGGAATCTTCAGCCACTATCCTCTACCTATCATCATCTATGAGATCCACAATGGAAGACTGCTCTGGGGCTTTCCCTTCTGTTTCACCTTACCTCCCTTCAACAATCACCCTGGGTTCAACATCGGTGAATCCCTCATCTACTTATTTTTTTGGTCACCCACCGTAATGATGCACATGTGAACCTTTCTTCTCATGATGATGAGTCATGTATATTTTCCACGTCATGTGGTCATCCTTCCACCAGTCACCCCATCTTCCATTCTGATGAAGACACTATGGAAGTTATGACCACCCCTGACTTTTTGTGGGATGATATGCACCACCATGCATACTTCTCCTGTAGCAGTCCATGACCAATATGTTGTGGAATCAAAATAATTCATTCTCGATGAGGTCGATTGGTTTGGAAATCCCATCCGTGCACCCAATGCTTTCAAATAAGGAAATATGGCCAATATCTCTCCTACCATTAAAATTAACATTTATGATAATCCAGGGGTAGAAGAAAACATTACCTTAGGTGCCCAATGCACCCTGGAAGAAATTGAGGCTTACACTAAGTTATTCAAGGAATTTTGTGATGTTTTCACCTAGTCGTATTCAGGAATTCCCAGACTTGATCCTGCCATTGTTGAACACCATATCAATACATGGACCGATGCCAATCCTATCCGTCAAAGTTGAGACCCATTAATCCTTCCAGACGAGAGGCTTTCAAAGCCAAAATCTATAAGCTAAAGTAGGTTGTTTTTATCTATCCCATTGAATACACCACTTGGGTGTCCAATCCAGTTTGCGGTCTCAAGAAACAAGGTACCATTTATGTCTACACAGAGTTTTGAGACCTGAACAGAGCTTGTCCCAAAGAAAACTTCCCCACACTGTTCATTGAAAAAATCATTAATGAGTGTGTGAGGCACGAGGTTCTATCCTTTATGGATGGTTTCTCTGAATACAACCTGATTGTTATCCATCGTGATGATCATCTTAAAACAACATTCATTAGTCCTTGGGGAACCTTCGCTTATAAGGTCATGTCGTTTGGACTTAAGAATGTCGGAGTGAATTTTTAGTGGGCCATGTCATACTATTTTCATGACCAGGCTCATATTATCCTTGCTTATTTAGAGAACCTCACTGTGCATTCTAAACATTGGGCACAACATCTCCATGATTTGCATACTGTCTTTCTCCGATGTCGCAAGTATAATATCTTCCTCAACCCACTGAAGTGTGTCTTTTGTGTTCCCATCGACCATCTTCTAGGCTTCATTGTGTCTAAAGATGGTATAACACTTGATCCCTTTAAATTTCAAGTGATTCTTGAGCTTCCTATTCCTCGTACCTTACAGCAGTTACAAAGCCTCCAAGGAAAAGCTAATTTCCTTCATTGGTTCGTACTTGATTATGCCACCACCGTGCATGGGTTCCTTAGACTCCTCAGATCTAAAATTCCATTCATTTGGGATGACTATGCTCAAGAATCTTTTGATGCCCTAAAACATGCTCTCACCTCTGCTCCCTTGATTCATCCCCCTGACTTTGATAGGGATTTCATCCTGTACATCTTAGCCTCCACCCATTCGGTCATTGGGGTCCTTATTGAGGAAGTTGACAAAAAAATCGAGCATGTTATCTATTACGTTAGTAAGAACCTTGTAGGCCCCCCTGTTTCCTACTCACACGAAGAGAAATTGGCACTAGTTGTTGTGTTCTTGGTCCAAAAACTTAGTCATTATATCCTCATGCGTTCCACCAAGACCATGACCAATTCCAACCCTATGGCCATCCTATTGAGTCGACGGATTGTCAATGGGAAGTATGCTTGTTGGATCGTTATCCTTCAGGAATTCGATCTTGAATTTGTCACACTAAAGAGTAAGAAAGGTTTGGCCCTCGCTGAACTCATTTCTTAATTACCTACCGGTACGCAGGATCCTCCAATTAAAGATGATTTCCTCGATGAACATTTGTTTTCCATTACTTCAGATGATCCTTGGTATGGTGACATCCTCACTTATCTATGAACCCAAAATTTCACCCTCGATATGGATTGTGATTCTCGACGATGTATCTGACACCAGGCCCCCCACTAACTTCTCATTGGTAACAATGTTTATCATCATGTTGTAGATACTATCCTTCATCGTTGTCTCACACACACTGAAGCTGATCAAGTTCTTAATTACCACCATATTAGTGCTTGTGGTGGCCACCTCTCTGGTCTTGCTACTACCCAGAAAATCATGCGTGATGGGTATTTTTGGCCTTCTCCCTTTGGTGATTGCATTGAAGCAGTCAAACATTGTTCCAGTTGCCAACATTTCACCCCAAAGGCTCGAGCACCTACAACTCCCTTCCATCTTGTCATCTCAGTTGGTCCCTTTTGTAACTGGGCCATAGAATTTATGGAGTGTCGACCTACAGCTGCTGGTAACCACAAGTATATCATCATGGAGATTGACTATTTCATCAAATAGGATGAGTCCATGCCAACATTCAACAACATGGTAGCTATTGCAACCCTCTTTTTCTTTAACCATGTTATCGCTCGATTTAGAGTTCTGAAACAATTCGTCTCTGACCATTGCCGACATTTTGGAGATGCGATATGGCATGAGATATCCTCTCTATTGGGCTTTAAGCACCAATATTCATCATTCTATTACCCCCAAGGTAATGGCCAAGTTGAAGCAGTCAATAAAATCCTTCAAACTATGCTTCAACAGATGGTGAATAAGCATAAAACCAACTGGCACCTTATGCTCTTCCCTAATTTGTGGGCCTATAGAACTTTTGTTAAAACCGCCACTGGGTTTACTCCTGTCCACCTTTTTTTTGGAGGGGAGGCATTCCTACCAATTGAGTGTGAATCCTTTCCCTTCACCTAGCCGTCAAACTTCTCCTTGACACCCAACCATTAGAACAAAGACTTATCATGCTTGAATGTGCTTCCGAAGACCAAAATGTTCCATTGAAAACCACTGAAGTGGCTAAGAAGTGCACCGAAGCTCAATATGACCGAAAGGTCCACCCTCGTACTTTTCACAAAGGAAATCTTGTTCTAGTGTATGACTAGGCTCATGATTTCCTTGGTAATGGGAATTTTTACTCTTTATGGCTAGGCCCTTACATCATCAGTAAGGATTTGGGTAAAGGGGCATACCTTCTAGAGGATTTCAAAGGCCACCCTATTCCTAATGCTCGTAATGCACTCTATCTTAAGACATATTACCCTTAACATGAACCTCCTAAAATGCACATTTTATTTCTTTTAGGTAGACATCTTTTGTTTTTGGTGATTTGATACTTCACCTAGAAGTCTTTTTTATAAGAGGGGTCACTTCACCGCTTCTCAAAATCGAATTTATTCACTTGCAACACTTGTACTTGGGGCACCACCTTGACATCATAATTTTCCATGCTCATGTTGATTTTCATCATGAGTAGCCATATTGTACTCATGCTTTTATGGTCCCCACTGAGCCTGGTCTGTGTGGCAGCATCATCGAGTTGCCTTTGTTTAGAGCATCCTAGTCGAGTCATTATCGTGTCCATGGAGTCTATCTTGAGTCCCCTTTGTTTCCCACCACAGTCTTCCATCCTTCATTACTTTGTCGCTCTCTCGTGTTGTACATTTTAGCCCCCAGTCATACTATCCCCTATCTCCTCCAGAATCGAGTGAGTAGCTGCTAGGTCATTCGTGCCCTTTATGCTCTAATAAGGGAAGTTGTCAGCCCGCTACTTTGTACTCCCCATTCTACCATCGTCCTTGGTGTCAGTCTATCAATCACTCTACTATTATCCCTCGTGCCTTAGTTGAGGAATTACGATTCCTTATTTCCTCACCTATGGCGGACCTCCTTCTGCCGACATCAGCTTATTCGTTGTAGAAGACAGGTCTAGAGGGCAGTGTACCTTGGTCGCAACTTCCACTCTTGTTCGGTGCCTCGAATTAGGAAAAGGGACCCTTTATTTCCATTTGACTTGATTTTTTCTCATTTCCAACTCCTCATGGCATGATCGAGATCTGTATACTTATCTTTCAGTGATTCAACAAATTGTACCAGTGATTCTCGAGTGTGTGTGAGATATTTCAGACCTCATGAGGGGGTGGCCCTTCAAGTATACCCCCACATGCCCGAATGACCTTTCTACTATAGCCTTGGATGCAAATCCATAGATTTTTTGGTTATAGCCTTAGCCGCTTGCAGCTCCCTTTTAGTTTGCGTATATCATTCATATTTTTAGAGCCCTTTCATATTTTACAGGGCCTCTTTGGTTGTACTTATATCTCATGTACTTAGGTATTATTGTAAAAGTCCTAGCAATTTTCCCAAGCACAGTATGTATGTGGGATCCTTTACCATTTCTTTTTATTTGGCCCATGTTTATGCCAGTATGTACTATATAGTTCAGTCCCATGTTTTTTGGATGCACCATTATTCTTTATACTTTGTTATCTCAGAGGTCATATGTATGCCTCCCCCGCCTCATGTAGAACATGTACTCACTAATAAAAGAGACTTGTCACACCTGTAAGTATCACCTCCTCAGGGTATTGTCCTCTCTCGCTTCAGTTCACCTTATATGTATCTCTCTCTGACTCCCCTTCGGTGTCTAGTTGTTGAGTTCTTACAATGTACATCGGTCATACGATTAGCTCATAATGCTCGCATGTTGGGGAAAAATATGTTACACCAATTTTTGGTCATCTAACCTGTAACTATTATATGGACTAAAGTACACCATTTAAGGCAAGTTTTACTATAGTAAAATTTCTTTCACTATGAAGAAAAGCTTAATAACCCATAATTTATTAGGTTGTTTCTGGTCTAAATAGAAACCCCATGAGGAATAATTAAATAAATCCTTATTTTTTTTATTTTCCTATAGGGATAATTAATTAAGCCATAGTTTAATTAATATTCCTAGACATATTTAACCCAAAACAGGAAAATTAATTAGATAAATCATTATTTATCTTATTATTTTCTAGGAATAATTATTTAAAACATTATTTAATAATATTCCTCATTAAATTTGACTAAATAATTTATAAATAATTGAATAAGTCACTATTTATTTAATTATTAGTCAACCACATTATTAAATTAATAAATAATTCATTTATTTATTTATTATTTCTAAATAAAGGGTTTGACCAAATTCAAATTCTTTTTCCCTCCAACAAAAATAATAAAACATTCCATAAAAGTTGGATCTAGATTTCGTTAACAATATTTTAATTATGCACCAATATCTAGACTAACTCAATATTTTCTTATAAATAGAAGGTTTTTTCCATTCATTCACTACCTTTTGTTCCCTAGAGATCACTCTAGATCTATACTTTTGGTGTGACTTTGATCCTCCCATCATTGTCATATTTTTCTACTTTTTTCTTGTGATCTCCCTTTGAGTTACATTTTGTCTTGGTTTTTTACACCATCAAGAGAGAGAGAGACCCTAGATCGGAAACGATGATGACATACAAGAACCCATCCCATTTAGGGGGACTAGTAACATCTTTTCTATGTTCCCTTCCCAGGTGTCATAATATCAAAAATTCTTTAAGAATTATTATATTTTTCATTGGATGCATGGAGAAACTCTTGCTTATTTCTTGTTGTTTAATGTCTTTGAATGCATATATCTGGATTTCTGTAGCATTTATTCTGATCACTAACTGCAAATCTAAGGAAATTGACAGCCATCTTTGATGTTATGGTTGTTTTTTATGCACAAGTAAAGTGAGATTTTTTCATATTATTGCGATTAGAATTCACACTAACACCAATTCTTAGTCTTGGGGACCACAACTGAGAATCCTTTAGAATTTATGGTGGGTATGTCTCTTCTGTGCACTAGTTGGACATCAACAGGATTGTGGGTAGTCCCACTATCTATCAATAAAGACATATGTTGTTCATGGACTATTCCTTGGTCTCCCAATTTTAGATTCTTTGGAACTCCTTGTAAGGATACAAGGGCTCCTCTAGTGGGAGCAATTTCTCCATTTCCACCTCCAGGTTGTGGTGGATCTCCTCTTGGTGCTATAGCACTAGATCTCCTTCGAGCTCTTCCTCTTCCTCCTCATCATTATTGGAGAGTACCTAATCATTACTAAGAGACCCTTTGTCTTGGTCCTCTCTTGAGGGAGGAATCTTCATAGCTTCCTCTTTTGACCGAAAAGAGAACTCTTGTTGAAAGGGGGCTCTTTCCCTTGGAAAAGTATTTTTCAAGTATCTGACCCTCTCAATAGCATCCTAGAGTGTAGTTGGTCTAGTGGATTCTACCAACTTATGCAAAGGCTCTCCTAGCCCATCAGTAAACATACACACCCTTCTAGCTGCAGATAGATCTGGCACCATGACTGAAAGTTTCAGGAATTTATAGATAAGTCTCTAGATCTACTGACTGCTTGAGATTAGCTAGCTCAACAAAATGAGCTTCTATATCTCTTCGGTCAAATATTTCCACCAAATTCTCTATAAATTTTTCATAAGCAGTTGTACTTGCATGCCCCAATGTAGATAGGCCATGAAACCACCACTCATGTGCTTTGCCTTCAAGGTGCAGCGCTTCTCTCTTAATGACCTCCATCTCTGAAACTTGGTTATGCTACAAATAGATGTCTATTTTCTCTACCCAAGCCTTGGTTTTACACTGGGGTGACCCATAAAAAGCAGACAGAAAGAATCTACCCAAATTATGTTACATACCATTGATCTGCATGTACCTTCTACCTCTATTGTGATTACTAGGTCTTGTATTATCCTTTGTCTGAAAAAACCCTTGGAAGTTTAGATGCTCTTTGAACCTCTGAGATTGAGATTCATATTCTAGGAGATCATCACCAAGTCTCCTCTTTTCGTGTTCCTCCTACCTCATTTCCTATTTCTTGGAATGTAGGATTTGTGGAGCATCATGGAACTGGCTGTAATGCTCATTACTCACATCAATAATGTGAGGTGACAGAACTCTCTCCATGTTGAGACCTTCTAGGGGTATATTTATGTCTTTCCATCCTCATCTCCTAGATTTCTCTGGAAATATCCTACATATTTTGGAGAAGAACTTCTGAAAACTCTCTTCCATCCATTGCTCCAGATTTATAGATGTAGTGCTCCACAGGTTGAGCCAAGATTATGCTTTGATACCACTGTAATATTCCAAAATAGGAAAAGCAGCAATATTGAACTTAAGACTAGAAATTGTAGTAAATAATAACACATTAGAACATGAGAAAATCATAGATCCATTTCATTATATATAACAAAAAAAAAGGGTACAATATATTGAGGAAAAGGTCACTCAAGTTAGGCAAAACAAGCCTCCAATGATCAAATACACCTGAACATGAAATGTTGCTGCAACTCAAAATGTTGGAGGACCAAGATAGTGCAGGCCCAATGAGGGTGTCTACAGTTGGAATATATATATATATATATATATATATATATATATATATATATATATATATATATATATATATATATATAATGTTCAAAAAGTGGCAGGAATAGAGATCTAAGCTCCCAAGAACATTTCCAAGACAACCCAGAAAGGGTTTTCAGAAATACACACTGTGAAAAATGCAGCCCTAGGGCTGAGTAATGATCTACCACTGAATCACTGGTAGGAGATGGTTGATATAACAAGAAAATAGCTACAAATTCTCCTCTCTAGCCTCCCGGATGAATGGTTGCCCCCTTCACTGGAAAACAAGATCAATATCTTTGGTACTTGACCCTCCACTGCAATTTCCCTACAAAATAACGTAGTTTCTAAAAGAGACTGCATTGTAGGTGATGGTTGCTACTTTTCCTGGTGCTAAATGGTGGAACAATGCTCAAGGAGCTTCCTTTTTGGCCTCCCTAATTAAGGGTTTCTCCCCTTACTAGAAAAGAAGCTCAGAAACCGGGTCTATCAACCCTCCACTGCTACTGCCCTACATAACAACACAATCCTGAAGGAGACTACACTGTGGATAATGGTTGTAGCTTGGACTGATTATGGATAGTGTAAATGGAGCTGAATTAACCTCTCTTGAGTGGGTACTTGAAGTCCCCAGAGGATGAGGGTGGGATTTCCGCTCGGAAACACCCTTGTGCTAAACAACACAGTAGACTCTGCTAAACAGCTGAAGCGTTCATAAATTCATAAAATACCAAAACATAAACAGTAATCAGAATTCCTTCTATGGACTCCATCCCCTTCCTTATATTCTTGTTGAGCTTCCTCACCCTGGGTCCCACTCATTAAATATGCTACTCTCATGCATAAAGTTCTCCACCATAATTGCATTGTCCTCCATTAAATCTCCACTACCTCCGTGACATCGCTGTTGATTTGGTCAAGCTTGACCCTGTCCAAATTCTTTAGCCCCTATTCACACCCAAAAGTGCTTTATTCTGCTGATACAATGATCCAAATTCACATTAGAAGTGGTTTTATTCCTACAAAAGAGATTTATGGGTCTCTTTACCCACTTATTCATCTATCTTATTACCAAAAGAAAAAATTAGTATTCCAACTAGTTGAAAGCTAATTAGGAATATTACACAATGGTTATGCATCTTCTCTGTCACCTTCATCATCTTCTCATCATTTGAACGAGGAGAAAAACCAAAGTCTTTAAGAAGAGAATGTTGAATTAATAAGGCTACTACAAGAAGATAAAGAGGAGAACCAGAGATTGCAGTTCCAGTTGTGAGCCACAAAAGAGGCCTTAGAGAAGTTGAAGTGAAAAAAATTCTTAAAGAATCCTTCACCACCTATTTCTCAATCGACATCTGAGGTAAAAAAAAATTATTTCTCTTTAGTTTCATCTTCACATGCTATCATTTCTGTGGCAAACGTGGAGATACCCATTACAATAAATAGCATGAGACTCCTTACCAAAATGGGGTATAAAGGAGGAGAACTTGGTGTTAATGGCCCAAGCATAAATAATCCATTGGAGGTTGTGTGGAGACCATGATTAACAGGTTTGGGATACACTGAAGGACAATGCTCAAGGTGTCAAAAGCTTCTAATACATCGTTGAAACCATTGGGGAAAGAGAATGATGGGAACACTTCACCCTCATCCTATGACAATGCACATTGTAGAGAAGTGAAACTTTTAGGGGCTAATATTTGCAGGTGGGCTAATATTCCATGTTTTTTCCAAAAAAATATTCTCTAATTTCCATTTTTATAAAAACAAAATTGCCCAAATTTTATAGTATAGAATTATTTTACCTTAAAAATCACCAATATAATATATTGTCTAATATAACATAACTATAAATCTAAGAATTTTACAAAATTATCATCAAACATTTAAAAATTTGGATATTAGGGACTAGTAAGATTAGCTAAGGTTGATAAAATTTAAGATAAACTTCCATCCTTAAAATTTTCCCTGTTGCAGAGAAAGAGCTGAGGCAAGCTCTCATCCCCATGATTGCACCAGATACCAACAAGAAAGTTATATCAGGTCTCGGTATTCTAGTGTTCATTTTGATTACAAGCATGTCACTAACAATGAACGTAAATCATGGCATCGAAAAACATGTATTTTTTTGTGGATTACATAACCATGTATTTTTTGAGTGCTGGAAGAGAATGGCAGCATGAAAGAGGATGAGACATGAAAGGCCTTCTCCACCACAGGAAAAGAAGAAGGTAAAGTGGGTTTGTAGGAAGAATACTCATTGTAGTCATTGCGACATAAGTGGCCATAAAAGAGCCACGTGTTGGAGGCTCCATCTAGGGCAACGTCTCAAAGAAAAAGTGTCTATGCATGAACCAGATGAAAGAATTGTTGAACAAGAAAATATGCCACAAGAAGATAACCCATTCACTTTGATAAGTGAGAGATGGTTTTTCTAGGTGTGTTAGCTTGTTTTTGACTTACTTTGTAAATCGTGTGTTGCAATTGAAAATGTAAAAATGATGATGTGTTTTCTATCACATGTTAAGAAACAATGATGTTTTGGCATTGTATCTGGGGTATTGATTTCCATTTTGACGTAAACTTGACCACATAGTGTGTGTTATAAACTCGTGGCAAGTATGGGATGCTTGGGTCATAGTTGGTCATGTATTTCAACAAGTAATTTGTAAGAATATTGTATTATAGGTTTGCAGAGGATGCAGGTGTTGGCTCATCACTTATGGCTCTGAAGAACAAAGGTGAAGGAGAATGAAGGGTAACCTTTCAGGACACTTATGGTGCAGATGAGGTAAAAAGTACATGTTTTCATGCTTTTGGTGGACCAAAAGTGCCTCGGTGGGGAGGATTGATTTAGGTGGCTCTACACACCCTTAGGAGACCAAAAGGGCTCAAAAATGGTCAAAATTAAAAGTGGTCAGGATGCTTTTGAACCAGGACAAGGTTGTAGTTATCGTTGCCCAAATTCCAATGGCATGAACGACATTGAAATACGAGTCTGTATGAGAAAGTTATTGCAGTTTGAAGTTTGTACCAAAAAATAAAAAAACAAGTCAAAGTCAACATTTTTCCATGTGTCAGGCCATATTGATGACATGTGATAGGCCTAGTGGGATCCATAAAGCTAATGTGGTAGCCCACTCAAAAAAATAGGTGGACCCACAAAAAGGTGATGTCACAGGACCACAAGTCGACACATGGCAAGTAGGTGGTAGAGGTGGCATATGATGTGGACCAATGAGGGATTTCCACATGGCCCAATCACATGGTGCCAAATGGAACCTCAAATTAGGCCCAAGTGGCCTTGGATGGTGCAACCTCCATTTTTTTTCTTATTCTCATGTTTTTTGGAGTCGTTACAATATGGGCATAAGAATTATATATATTACATAGTTTGAAAAAAATATATTAAAACGAAAATTGTTCTTTAAAACAATATTGTGAGGCAATGGGATTTGAACCCAAAGCTTCCCAACAACAAGTATCTTAATATGATTATTCCAACCAATGTGCCAACCTCACACTTTGTCTTATTCACCCTCACACTTTGTTATAAAATGCCATTTAAATGGTTCAAGGAAAACATGGATAGATGAAGGCACAGGGAGGCCAATGGAGCCATCATGAAAGCGGAGACGGAACATGAAGGAGACCAAGGCATTCTTCAATGAATAACATTTTTTTATTGCAAGTGCAGAACCATGAGTGGTCAGAGGGGCAAGACCCTTCCCTAGGGAATCTTGAGGGGCATCAAAAAGATTCCTTGAGTCCTGAACTTGTTGGAGTTAGAATTTGACAAATTTTATGTCAATGTTACACCTCTCGGTGACATGAATCCAATTGCATTTTTGTTTCAACAGTCATGTATTTTTCGACCATTTTCCATATTAGAGTGACGGTATCACATTTTCAAGTGTAGACAGTCGATTTTATGCCTCTCGATGCCACAAATTTGATGGTGCAGCTAAATTTAGCAGCTAAGCATCCACTTATTCAACCAAATTCAGGGGTTGATGTATATGTAGTATTGATTTCATGTGCCTCTTTTATCATTTTTGTGAGATGTAATATGTTTTTTAGATCCTTTCTTGATGTATGTTGTGGGATCCATGTTTCTAATTGATGTGACATGTATTTTCCATGGATTATTATGATCCCTATGTAACCTTATTGAAGGGATATTCATCATCACCTTATGTGAGATTATGTTATGTTGATAGGAGGCATATTGTGAGTGAGAGTTCCTGTAGTGGAATGGCTTGTGGAGAGACAAGACACTCATGTTGAGGGCATATATCCTTGTATGACAGAAAACATAGTCCATGTACATCATCACCATTTCTAGCACTATATGAAGCGGCCTACCCCATTTTGACACTGGGCGTGAAGACGTAGCCCACACTGGGTGAACTCTTTTATCAACATTTCATGTTCCTATATTGTTGATTGTTGTCTTGTTTCCACTTGCTTAAAGAATACATATGTGTCTTTTTAATGATGTATTTAGTGAAATTTTAACCACATCACCGAAGTAAAAGATCATGGGTAAATCCGGTAGCTGACAGACCCGGATCATAAATAGGAATCAACATGTTCAATCTCAACCACCTAATTATATATGTACATCAGATTCAAATGAAGAAGAGGAAGAAGAGGGAGCAGTAAAAGTATAAGAAACAAATGAACAAGAAGTAACTAAAGTAAATTTCCTATGGGATTTTATCCTCACCACTTCAAATACTGAAGAACGAGAAGCTCTCCCTATTAGTACTCGAAGTAAAGGACCTACAGATACAACACTGAAAATTCGAAAAAGTCCTAACAGCTTAGCCAAGGAGAGAGGTACATCCAAAAAGCCTTCTAATCAATCTGTGGAGTCTACATTGAATAATCCTAAATCACCTTCCCCCACTTCTCCTACATCAAAGACCCTAATAGTTTTAGATACTATTGAATATAACATAGTTAAGTATATGAATAAACCAAGGAAAATATTACCTTATATGAGGTTAGTAAATAAAAAAAAAAATTATTGCTTAATGAGTTAAATGAAGTGCTTATTTCTCAATTACCTTCAACTGTTGTTACTACTAAAGTATATAAAGGAAAGAATATACCTCCTCGTGCCCCTTCTGATAAGCTAGGTCCCTCCGATGCAATTTTGATTAGAGATAGGTATAATTCCCATACACCTCATTTCCTTTTAACTTTTGAACTTTTTTCAACAAAACTATTCACAATTGTCAGGTAGGTTCATTTCCTTCTACTAATATTAGGCCTTATTTTATATGCTTGAAATTAAAAGTAAAAGCCCCAAAATTTTGCTGTAAAAATAGTTCAAATTGATAGAACAAAACTCAAGGTTTTAGGATAAATGAATGATGTCTTAATTATATTATCTACCAATTCAAAGGTGTTTCACATTATAGACATTTTCGTGGTTGATATCCCTAAATTCTATGGTCTTATTTTAAGTTGGGATTGGTTTGAAAAGTTACATGGTTATTTTTCTACATATTGGTCTCATCTTTGGCTCCCTTATAATGGTAAACCCAATCATATCAAATTTAATATGGAGAAGCATATGAAGTATATCGTGACCGATTTAGATGATGAAAACAAGCATGTATATTTCACTAATAATATATTGGGAAATTATTCTTATGAATTTTTCTTTGGAAGTTTTCATGCTCAATTTTATCCTTTCCCTATTGAATTTGTAACATCAAAAACTTAAAAAAAATCACACAAAAACTCATCGAAATGTGTAAATATTGTAGAATTATCTCTAAATAACACTGGAATATTATTTTTGAATATTTATTTTGATGAATCTAAGTCCAATGATGGTGTAGGGTATGGTTGTATATTAGTAAATCCAAATTATGAAAACACTATGCTTGCCTACATACTTGAGTTTGAATTTACCAATAATTTCGTTGGATACGAAGCACTCATTCAAGTACGACAAAAGGCTATTAGTCTTGATGTGAAATTTCTCAAGGTTTTAGGTGATTCTCAAAATGTTATTAAACAGGTAAGAAATAATATCCACTATGTTTCAAATCACCTAAAACATTATTAGTCTTTGATCCAAGACTTGAATTCCCATTCCTGACATTTAATATATCTCTTATCCCTAGAATTCAAAATATGAGTGCATATATATCAGCCAATGTTGCTTCTAAGTTCATACCTCCTGAGGACTTTAGTTCTTACAGGTTTTCTATAGAATTATTTTTTTGACCCTATATCCCCAATAATATCAGCAACTGGAGAGTATTTAATGATGATTTTTATATTCTAATTTTTCTAACTTCAGAAGTAACACACACGGAGAAAACTATTGATGGTGATAAACATGATAGAAATATTAATATGTCCTCAAAAGAAAAATAATTTCCAAAAACTTTGGTGAAGTTAGAAGATTTGAATGATTTGAAATATATATTTAGGAAGCAAACTAATTGTAAACTCCAAATCAGTACCTTAAGATTTTAACTCATCAATTGATGGTATGAAGGAAACACTCAAAACATTAATTTAGGACTCGTACGCTCTCCCGATGAAAGACTCACTCTTATTCATTTATTTAGAATATATAAAGATGTCTTTGCTTGGAGTTATGACAATTTTAAAACTTATGATAATTCTATCATTAAACATACAATAACCATGTTTCCAGATGTAAAACCAGTACAACAGAAGCTTAGGAAAATCCATCCCAATCTTGAGTCACAAATTAAAACTGAGTTGAATAAACAAGTCAAAGCTAAAATCATATTTCTAGTCAGACATTCAAAATGGGTGTCAAACCTAGTTCTAGTCAGGAAAAAGAATGAGGATATCAGAATCTGTATATATTTTAGAAACATGATAAGAGCATATGAGAAGTACAACTTACCATCTCCTCTTATGGAACACATTCTACAATCAGTTGCAAGTTCTGACCTAATGTCTTTATTATATGGTTTTTCTAGTTATAACCAAGTTCTTGTTCATCCCGCAGACAAGTTGAAGAGAACATTCAAAAACAAATGGGGAATGTATGCATATGAAAAAATGTCTTTTGGTTTGATAAATTCATAATAAACATTTCAAATGGACATGGACATAGCTTTTAAAGGCCTAATAAATAAATCAGTAGTCATTTACTTGGACAATATCAAAATTTATTCAAAAAAGAGAAGTAACCATATTCATGATCTCAAACATATTTTTGAAAGATGAAGAAAGTTTGGAATATCAATTAATCCCAAGAAATCATTCTTTTCCTTTGTCGAAGGAAAATTTTTAGGGTTTATTGTTTCAAAATATGGAATTTCTATAGATCCTAAAAGGGTTAAAGCCATTTCAGAAATTCCTTTGATCCATAATAAAGATTCAGTGCAATATTTTATCGTGAAAATAAATTTTATTAAAAACTTTGTCCCTAACTTCTCACAAATTGATATGCCTATTCAAAATATGACTAAAAAGAAGGAAAATTATAAGTGGAGACAAAGCGAGAAAACATCCTTTGAATCCATCAAATGGAAAATTATTAATGCTCCTTTGTTATATTCTCCTGATTATTATAGAGATTTTATTTTGTATATTTCTCCTCTAATCACTCTTATGTAGCAGTGTTGACTCAAAAGCATCAAGAACAAACTGAAGCTCCAGTTTCTTTCTACAATTCAACATTACAGGGAGTAGAGTTAAATTATTCAGAAATTGAAAAGCAATCTTATGAAATCTTCAAATCGATGAAACAATTTAGGCCTCTTCTCTTAAAATTTCAAACCAAAGTAATTGTACCATTCCTAGTTGTTAGATAATCACTAATTCAAAGAGAATTAGGTGAAAAATGAGCCAACAGGGTCACGTCCTTACAATAATATGACCTCGAAATTAAACATGATAAAATTGTTAGAGGTCAACGTTTTTTCATATTGGTAGTGGGTGCATCCAAGAATACATCTGAAGATCATACACGGGAAAATATTGAAGTTTTAGAGGTATATCTTATTAATAGTAAATCCCAATATGCAAATATCATTTTCTATTTAAAGAATGACTATGCATCAATTGAGCTTGACTCCAAAAATACAAGGGAATTAATATTGAAAGAAAATCAATATGAACTTGTAAATGATATTTTATTTAGGAATAATTATGATTTTTTCTTGCTTAGATATCTTGAAAATTCCAAAGCTAATTTTTTTTTGCAGGAAATGCATGATAGACCAATTGGTGGACACTATAGTGGAGATACTGCTACTCATAAAATCCACCATCTTGGATATTATTGTTCAAACTTATTTAAGGATGCACATGCATATGTGAGGAAATGAAAAATCTATCAAAGTGGTTCAGGAAAGGAAAATAAAGAATCTCTACCATTGCAACAAGTGAATATTGAACAACCATTTCAGAAATGGGGCCTAGATATTATAGGTGAGATTTTTCCTCAATCATTTAAGAAACATAAATATATTCTTATTGCTACTGATTAATTTACTAAGTGGGTGGAGGTAGTTCATTTAAATATGGTCAATTCTGAGGTTGTTATTTATTTTATTGATCAACATATTATTACCAGGTTTGGCCTTCATAGTGGTCTCATGTTTGACAATGCATCTTATTTTCATGGAAACTTAATAACTGAATTTTCTTTAAAAATGGGTTTCAATATTAAATATTATGCAAATTGTTATCCCCAAGGTAATAGATTAGCATAATCCATAAATAAAAATCTCTTGAGAATAATAAAATAGACCGTAGATGAAAATAATAATAAAAATTGGCATAAAGCATTAGTTTTTTTCTCTATGGGTGGATAGAATAACTCATAAGGCTTCTTTAGGAACTTCCCCTTAATATTTATTTTACGATGAATAATATTTTATGCCACCTAATGTTGCTTTTCCTTCATTGGCCCTAGTTCAATCTATTGAAGAGAAACCCTGCACTTCGCTTCATCTAAGATTATCTTGATTATTGAAATATGAAGAAGGAAGGGATAAATCAAAAAGACTTATGCTAATAATAATAACACTATTAATTCATGGTCTGATGCAAGTTCATTTGGAAAAAAATCTTTTGAAGTCATTGATATTGTACTGAAATGGGAAAAAATCCATGAGGAGAAAGGTAAACACACAAAATTTCAGAAACTTTGGCTAGGACCATTTCAGATTTTGGAGAATCTCGACCTCGTATACTTTTATCCTCCAAGACCTATAGGGAATGAAGGAATCCCTTCCTATAAATGGGCTCATCCTTAAGAAATATTTTTCTTGAAATTCATGCTATCTTTTGTAAATATGTAAATAACTATATGCATAAACTAGTGCGTTTTCAAACTATTATTGGTAGTATTTATTGATAATCCCTAATCGTTTTTATGAAATTCATTTAAAAAAGGAAAATTATCAATAAGATAATTATGATGTTATTGTTTCAGAATTTTATAGATATTAAAATATTTTATACTATCCTTGTTGTTATATGAACTAACCATAACCTAAAATTACAAAAAGAATTATTTTGTCTCACGACAAGTCATCCCTTAAATAATTACTGAAATCAGGTAAAGGTTATGAAAATGGTTTAACTTCTTATGACTCTATCTATCATCCTCAGCTCTTAAGGTGAAGATTGACCTCCCCATCCACTTATTAAATATTTTTACAGTGTAATTTGAAGACATTAAACTTGAAAGATAAGGGGTCTTGTTAAGATATAGCTTACCATGATCATGGGTATTGATGGTATTGACATTACCAAATTTGGTCACCAAGCCAGGGTAATGGATTATAGCCAAAATTTGTAATATAGGAGGTCTAATCACGAGTTGGGTTGTTCACTATCTTTAATACTTGTGAATGCCATTTTCAAAATATGGTCACCAAGCTAAGACAATGACTTTCAAGAAAAAAAAAAAATAACAAAAAGTATGAACTAAAACTCTCTAAAATATATACTATTGGATGGGATACTAGTATTTATTTGGTAAAAAGGTAACCCTATCAAGGTATGGACGCCTACTAGCAGTAGCGGTAGTGCTTGTGACATCACAGCGTACCTTAATGCTAAACTTGTAAATAGCATTTACCTCATCAATATAGATGGTATTAAAGACTAGCTACCAAGGATAAATTAGGTCCTTTACTTGAATAGGTTGTGAGGTTTGAAAATAACAAAAAAAAAAAATTAGAGATATTTTTATATGAAGTATGAACTCTAGCATTTTTATCTTTTGTTATTTATTCATTTTCCCTTTGAATTTCATTAAATTATTCAGAGATAATTTTTGTGCCCAGTGCCTCACAAATTATTGTACCACTTAAAAACCCCCCATTTTTCATTTTTCTTTTGAAATATATAATAAATAATGGGTACCCTTTATGATTTTGTTTAGTTTTAAATCCTTTTTATTTTTTATTTAAAGTAAAACTAAAGGGAAATTAATTTAAAAAAAAAAGCCTAAAGAGAAAAGAAAAGTAAATTCCTTATTGAAATAAGCCTTTTCGGGATAGCGTCATCAGAGCCTTTTATTAAAATATTACAAGATATTACTTCTCCAATATCCAAAATCTCGAGGTTCTGATATAACTCAAATTTGGGTTTCGGTGTATCTGGCATTTTTCATATCGAGAATTAGCTATATCATAACTCTCATTTTTAAAAACTTTCCAAATTATTATTTTCTGAGTATTATTATACATAGAACTTATGTATCTAAGAACCTCCTAGCATCGAAACATTTTTATCTTAGATCCGTTGCATATTTGAAGACCTTTTACATCTCAGAATTTTTCATATCGAGGTCTCAAATCTCGGGGTTTTGTATATCGGGAATTCCTTATATCGTAACTATATATCTAATTCCCCGCTGATATTCTCCATGCCAAAATCCTATGTACCATGGTCATGTGATCCCATTTACGTTCACTTATATCATTTAACATTTTGGTTATTAACCTCAAACGAATTAAATTTCACGTTTAGAAAACTTTTGTTTTCGTAATGGATTTTTAATAAAGGATTTTCAAGCATTATTACCATTTTTACATTTGTAAGTGTTGTAAAAAAAAATCCTCTAAGTCTCTACTTCTGTCTCATACAGGAAACCTCTGATTCTCAATATTCAAAAGAGATGAAGAAAGGAACTAGAACAAAGAAGAAGGCTTCACAACAGCAACTCGCTAGTCCATTTCTTGAAGATGTGGATGATAAATCTCCAGGAGCGGCGAGATTTTTCTCAGATACTATTTTTACCAGAGATGATGGACTTCCTTCATGGGAATCACTTTATCAGTATTTTTAAAGGGAACCCCAAGTTTATTGTTAGGATAGTCATGGTTGATGATAGTACCCATGTATCGGAAGCCACAACAAGTGATTTCGCTAAGGATTTCCTTCACTGAATTGAAACCAAGCCACAATTATTTCCTTACATGGAAATGGTTTGTTGGGTGGTCAAGAATTTGGATATTTATGATAGTGCATTCAGACTAAAAGAGGGATAGTAATTGGGTATTTTACCAGCAAATATTTACATATCATTTATTATTTTCCAAATCCTCAATATATTTATAATAGCGAGTATGTCAAGGCTTTCATAAAGGAGCATGAGACCCCATTAGAACAAATCATACCATGGAGATATGATGCTAACAAGAATAAAGTAGAGGATAGTGGTAATTAATCACTTGATTCTCTCGCTACTCCTTTTTCCCAAGTTGCAGCTATGATATGTTGGTTGCATGCACTCCCTAATGTGTCAAAATTCCCTGACACCTTACTACCTTTGATTGATTGGGCTTCCGAGGGATATATATTTGAATGGGAAACTATGCTTTCAAATAATATATCTGCTCATATCTTAGCATTTTGGTAGGCTAGGAATACTTTTGAAGATAATTTTTCCCCGTTCTATATGTTATCTTATGTTATGGATGCTTTGTGTTTCTCGATGTATTTTCCTGCTATGGCTTGGAAATGGACAATACAAGATCTCAAGCCTATCCATGTTTAGAATGACCTCTTATGGGAATCAAAATAAGTTTAGCATCTCTACCATATTTTTCCATGAGTCATGATTCGAATATATGAATCCATCTTTAAGTCTCACCCACTTATAATGTCACAGGAAGCCATGGATGACATGCAGAGGGTCGGAAAATGGTTCAGAGAATCATTTTCACTTATGTTAGATTCTGGGGAAGCCTAGCTCATCCCCATCTGTTTCATTTGTTAATAAATAATAAGTTAGTCAGCAGGGAGGTAGCATATCAAATGATGGGTTATCATATCTTTAAAGTCTTGAGAGAATCCAATAAAAGGGTATGGCATGTTTTCCCTGTAAGGTTTGGTATATTTTCTCTAGATAATTATCATCATGCCAAGAAGGAGATTCTTTCCATTTGGGCTCTTAAATTTCCATCTATTCCCAATATACAATTTTCTCTAGATTCAGTGGTGAAGAATTTCACATCTCAAGGAATCAAGAAATTCATTCATCAAGTAGAAAAAATCGATGATATATTTATACATTCATCATCCTATGATAAAATACTATGAATAATGGAATATTAGTTGACTGTAGATGAGGAAAAACAGTTTATCCAGTACATAAATTATCAAACATCCAATCTTCCATTAAATTATTACAATTACCTTAGGAAAAGTCATTGAAGGCTACTACTCAGCCTAAGAGTTCTTAACATAAGGTTATTCCTCATAAAGACTAGCCTAAAGTTGTTATAATTTCTTCCCCACCTCAATTTGGGGAATTTATTTTTAATCATGAATTTAATGAGGCATGGAATGGGTTCAATATGACTATTGATCCTAAGATCAAGGCCAAAACTTCAGCTGCTCAAACTATCACTTCTTCACAACAAGTGGATTCTCATGGAACTACTAAGAATGTTGAACATGGTACCATATCATAGGAAATTACTGATAAATATGCCATTCATGATCAGGAAGATGTTGAGTTTATTATTGTTTTCCCTACCTCAGAGGTTACTTTCAATGTGGAGGAAATTCCTCCTTTAGATATATTTTACAGTCCTTAGCATAAGGAAGTGGTTAAGAGAGGATGAAAGAAAATAAAGCTCAACCAATCTCAGTCATTAGTTCCTACCAAGATTTCTTCCTTTGAAGTATTTTGGAAAGGTTCCTCTACTACACCTTATGAAGAGTTAGGTAAATCGATTGAATTTACAGGAGCATATGCCTTTGCCATAATAGATCAAGTACCAGAAGCCTGGTAATTTCTAAGAGAAAAAGAAGAGAAGGTTGCCTCATTGGAACAAAAAATTCATGCCGAGAAGCAGAGGATTATTGAGTAATCGCAGATTAAGATAGTAGAGCTGAAAAAGAAATTTTATACATTGAAAGTACACTAAGACAAGGAAATGCAGGAGAAAGATGATCAACTTAAGGATATGTGGAAAATGATAGAGCAGTTAAGTGTTAATCCTCAGCTAAAAAAATTTAAGAAGGAATCCAAAGAGTTAAATACTCTTCTCAAGAATCAACAAAATATCTTTTACAACAAGCTCATGTTGATTCAGGATTAGTGCAGGATAAGAAACTCTTTGGTGGATCAATTAAATGAAATGATTAAGTCAATGATAAAATGACTGGTTCTCTAAGTTGGCAAGAAATTAGATAAGACAAAGAATAAAATCTTCCTAAAATCAATGAGGCATAGAAAATGATAATTTTCTGAGAGTGGGAAATTAGAATGAAACAATTTTAGGTTGCAGTCATGAGGCCGGAGATCTATCTAGTTCTATCATTGAATTTGTCAATGATACTTTCTTGCAATCAAATCTTATTTCCAACTATCCATAGGATTTTCTTCGGTATGCGAAGACCTTAATAAATACTTAGGTGGAACAGAGCAACACATGGTGGAAAGAATCAAGCAGTGATCCAAAAGAGACCTTGAGAATCATTGGCATTTTCTTGTTAAGCCTCATAGCCAATGGTTGGTGCTTCGTTGTTTGTCCTATATTTATACATAGATGTTGTCACCATTGAATTCATCCATTTTCACGATTTAGATGATAATCAATCCTAAAAATCCCCGAAATTTACGAGCCTATTGGAAATTTTCACATTGTAACAACTTACTATTGGACAATCCTCATCCTAGATTCAAAGTTTTTTGCAACAATTTACTAAATAAATTTATTGTCGATTTTTGTGGAGTGATTTAAGGAAGATTTTATTTTTTTCTCCTTTATATTAAGACTATAAATTCCCCTCTTCGATATGGGAAACGTCAGTTCTAAAATTTTGCAAAGAAGACTTGAAATTTCACTATTGTATTTTAAGTTTTCTACAATATAAGTTGAACCACTTGCAGTTCAAGGATGAGAATATATACAGTTTATCGAGTATTATTATCCTATGTTTATGTGTCTTTTCTTTGAAAATAATTTTTATGTTGAAACCTAATCCTAAGGGATTGGGAAAAATTGTATATTAGTGTAAAATAGGAATAAGGAAGTCTAAGAGACATTGGGAAATGAATCCCAATAGTATCACCTCCATGTATATATTCATGAGCACCCTCAATCAAATTCACGGTTCATTGTGTGGAGTTACCTCCTATCCTAACATGCTATTAGAGCTAACTCTATTTTTAGCATTCCTACCCCTATAACTCCCTCCTGCTACTGGTAGACCTTCCTCTTCGTCTGCTCCTGGAAGAACTGTCCTCCTGCTCCTGGCATTCTAGATTTTATTTTTTTTACCCTTAAACACATTCCATCCTATACACCTCCATGTTATGTCTCTCTAGATTCCACAGATCTCCCAACTTAGCTCCTTGGCATTGACAACACTCCCCCCTGACGCTCTCACTCCGCGAAGCACCTATGAGCCTTCCCACAACACCCGTCACTCTGCCTTCCTCCCGCTACTCCATCACAACTCCCACAGTACAGTCCTCCACAACTACTCGTTCCTCTACTCCCCAATCCCTTCCTCCACCCTCCCAATCTCTCCTTTGCGAGCTCCCCTCCCGCAGCACAGTCCTCTATAACTGCTCCTTCATCCACTCCCCTTCGCAGGCACCGCTCCCCACTCCCTCGCTCCCTCTTTTTCCCTCTCTCTGCCCTCCTCCCTCCGCCCTCACCTACACCTATTCCAACTCCCCAGGTTTGACCTCCCCCGGTCCAACCTTCCCAAGGTCTGACCTCCCCCAGGTCCCACCTCCCCTTTGCAAAAAATAAATTATTTTTTTACAAATTTATTTTTTTACCGGAATTGAGTATTTTTCCAACAGAGTACATTTTTTCAAAAGTACATATTTACAATGCATTCTCTCATATATATTGATGGAGTAGTTCTCTTTGGAAAGGAGAACTATCTTGAGTGGTCTCAGAAAATCAAGCACACTCTCATTTTTAATGAGTTGTGGAGAGGAACTTGTGAATGAGAAGGAGACAATCCACTGACAAATTCCACCTTAGACAAGGAGATTACCATTTGGGAAAAGAGTAATTGCAAGGACTATGCATTGATTACAACTTCTTTAAATGAAGATGTGAGTAGCCATATTACACCATTTTCAATTTCCTATTAAGCTTTGAGGAAATTAAAATAAATCTATGACCCACATTCATAACTTTAAATTGTTCAATTAATGATTAAGATGTTCAAAATTGAATTGAAAAATGATAACCCTCTTGCTTTAGCATCATAAGTAAGATCTATCATGCATGACATTAAAAATATTGGTGTGTAAGTTGGCATACCTCTCATAGATTATGTTAAGGCATTGTATCCCACTTAATCACATTACCTTGAGTCATTACAAGCAAGTGGAAACCTCATGAAGATCACCTTTGATTCCCTTGAGAAAATGGTTGTAGAAATAGAGAAGGATTTAAAAAAAAAGACAACCCCTATATCTTCTAAAGAAGCTGTACATTTCACGCATAGAGAGAAGAATCATGCTCGATATTATTCTAGAGGAAGAGGTGGCTGAAGTGGAAGAGGCAGAAGAAATTTCATAGGAAGGGGGGGTAGACAATCTCAAAGTGAAAAATCTAATCTTCATTGGATACATTGAAATACATATTGGCATGATGCATCTACATGTAAGCTGCCTTGGGATAGAATTGAGCAACAGAGAAATCAAGAAAAAGGTAAAACTCATGATAGAGACAAAGGTAAAGCACTTGAATCTGCTCATTATGTTGTAGCACATTATAACATTATAGTAACTAAAGACTTGTTTGATGCTTCACTTACTTCTTGGAGAGATGATTGGTTGCCAGATTCAGGAGCAACATGTCACACGATTTTTAGAATTTTTTTTGAAGAATCTACTAACAAGGTTGATGGAGTTGTATACTTTGCATACAAATCTAAAGTCAAGCCATCAGAACTTGGCACAATCAGGCTTAAGTTTCGTGGTCTTCCAGACCATCTTCTACATGAGGTTCTATACCTCCTTGAGTTGAGGAGAAACTTGTTGTCCTAGGTCCACATCTTCCAACAAGGACACTCCATTCACATGTTTTATGGAAAGGTTGAGGTCAAAAAAGCATCAAATCAGTCACTTTTCATGAGAGGAATAGAAGAAGGAAGACTGCTGAAGTTGCAAGGTACCTTTGCTCATGCACAAAATTTTGCATTCAGTTCTCATTATGATGAAGGTACATTCCCATCATGTCTTTTATGGCATGCTAGATTTGGACACTTAAAATATGACAGCCTTTGATTGTTTAAGAAAAATGGTGTTACTGGATTTCCTACAATTCCTAGGATACTTAAGCAATGTGATTCTTGTATGCTAGGAAAGCATAGGAAACAATCCTTTCATGATTCACATTCTAGAGAAAATAGAAAAATTTCTCTTATTCATTCAGATTTATGTGTTCCCATGTCTCACTACAAGGAAAATACCCTCTAGCAGATGTTTTTGAGTAACCCCTTATAAAAATACCCCATACATCCATTTATAGCAGAGGTTACTAGAGGAGGTTGGTGGGCAGAGGGTTTTGCGGATATTTTTTGCTCGATGTGCTTATCATCCAAAATCGCACCGGTGCTCTCTACAAGAGAAATTACTGATGTGCACAAAACATTGGCACACTGGACATTGTGCACTCTATACACACCTGCCCAGTGCGTCATATTACTATAGAGCATCGGTGCTTCACAACTCTTCCGTGTCGGTGCATCATAAAATACCACACAAAAATAGAAACCGCCTGGTGCGGTATTGAAACCGCACTGGTGCATCATAAAACACCGCACCAAAATAGAAACCGATCAGTGCGTTCGTAAGAAATAGCACTGGTGCTCCTATAAACCACGCGCATCAGAACAGGGTTAAATAAAAAAAAATTATAGCCAAGAAACCGCATTTTTCACTTTTGTCAGTGCTCCAGAGCACTCAATCACCGGTGCGCTCTATAAGAGAAAACACTGGTGTGCAAAAAATATTGGCACACCAGACACCGTGCACTCCATACACACCCACCCCGTGCGTCGTATTACTGTAGCACACCAGTGCTTCACAACTCTTCCGCGTCAGTGCATCATAAAACACCGCACCAAAATAGAAACTGACCAGTGCATTCATAAGAAACAACACTTGTGCGCATATAAACCCTGTGCACTGGAACAAGGTTAAAAAATAAATTATGGCCAAAAAACCACATTTTAAACTTTTCTCAGTGCTCTAAAGCTCTCAATCGCTGGTGCGCTCTATAGGAGAAAGCCCCAGTGCGCACAAAACATTGGCACACCGGATACCGTGCGCTCTGTACACACCCTCCTGGTGTGTCCTATTAGCTTCACAACTCTTCCACGTTGGCACATCATAAAACATTGTGCAAAAATAGAAACCGCCCGATGCGCTGTTAAGAAACCGCACTGGTGCATCATAAAACAATGCGCCAAAACAGAAACCGACCGGTGTGTTTGTAAGAAACATCACCGATGCACCTGTTAGGTCACTGTAATTTTTTAGATTGCTAAGAACAGATGAACAGGGGTAACATCAGACTAGTCTTTGGAGTCCTAGGACCTAGCCTTCCTAAACTCAGAGAGGGCTCTCTCTATTTTGTGCAAAGGATGTGAACTTGTTTGCTTTTAGGGTTTGATTTTAGGCTAGTTATTAAGTTTAGGGTTTGTTTGTTTGTTTTGATTGGGTAGATGATCAGGTATAATAGATGGAGTGAGATGTCTTCAAATCATTGGGCTATGGAGTCTACAAAAGGTCATGGATATTTCAACAATGAATCATGGTGCATCATAGGGAAAATATAACATGGTCAAATGGATCTTCAAGGTTTGTATGAGATGAAATGAACATCAAGTTTGTGAACATGGTAGGTGTAAAATGGAAGTTAAGAATCCTTGAACAAAATAACTTTAAACAAGAATGGTATTAAATACTACTCAACATAAGGAAATAATCACAAGACAGGGAAAACCAATAACTCTTTGATTACACTCAAGCAAGTAAGAATTTGAAACAAACAATCCAGTGAACTATAGAAGGAAAGAACTTGTTTAACTTCTAGTGATTTCACCTTCAAGGTTTAGAAAAAATTTAAGATAACATATAACATATATCAAAGAAGAGGGAACTCCTAAACATCATTGATTAAGCTATAAAGACCTTTAAGGCAAACTCTGAAGCATGGACAAAGGGCATGATCAAAACATGACCTCTTTGGCTAAACCTAACAAGTAGTACTTTAAAGAAGGATCTCAAGAACAATGATTAAATAGCATCAAAAAAGTAGGGATAACCATAATACATCTTTGACATCTACTATATTGAACCATTCATAAAATAAACAAGCATAGGTGGGTCTAAAGAGAAACTAAGAATTCTTTAAACTAACCTAGCAAAGGAAAACATGAAGGAAATAAGGACAAACAGATCTAAGTTACCTCTGAACAACATTTCTTAGTCTAAATTTTTTTTCTACTAAAACATAGAATGATGAACATAATGATAACATGAGAAAACAAGAACTAAAGAGAGACACATCACCATTAACCATGCTTGGGGATCCTGCAAGCAAGCATTCTCCATCATCAATCAAAACAAGCCATTCATAAATTCAACAACACAAATTTCTTCTTCAACCTCAAAAAACCGCGTATTTCTCTCAAAATTCATCAAATTCCAACATATTAAAATAAGGCCCTCATGCTCTATTTATCTAGCAAAGGAGGGAAAAAACCCTAACTACGGTTTGAAAATTTCAAAAACATCCATAAATGTCATTTATGTCTAAGAGACAATGCAAGGCCCAAGACACAAAATATCTCATGAAATAAATGCAAAAATAACTCCTTGCACCTAAATTTGGAGTGATTTGCCCCAAAAAACACTAAAGAATCATTTTTCCATAAATGAGTGTGTTTTTTGACTTTTTGGCCAAAAACACAACACAGAGGTCTAAACGCGTAGCGCCTGCATGGGAAAAACTAGGTCCACTTACAGCCAAGTTTTGATGACCTTCTCGATGTTGAAATTGGCTTCGTTATGGCCCGTTGGAAATCCTGCTGAGTCTACCTTCCAAAACTACTTCTCTAGGCACAACGCCAAGCTTGAAAATGAGGCAGAAAGGTGAAAAATGAGGTGCTTTTTAGCCTTTTGAGGGACCAAAAATGCTCCAAATGATCCAGAATTTGGTGGCCATGCTGTACTTGAGTTGAGGATTCTAAAATTGCAAATTTTTCCTCTTGAGGATGCCTGAGGTGAAAGCGTAGCGCCAAGGGTGTTGCGCTTACAGGCCTCAAAATTTTCAAAAAAACAAAATTTGTCAAAAAATTCCCAAAATTGGTGGATATCTTCCTCATGGGGTTTGAGAGGCCTGTAGAGAAGCTTCAACCAAGATTCCAAGGTTTTCTTGGACTTCTTCCTCCTCAAAGGCTTTTCCTTTTTGGCATTTTCTTCACTGATATCTTCTTCACTACCCTTTTCTGCCTTTTTGATATTTTCCTTATTTCCTTGCTGCCCTCACTGTTTAATTCTTTATCTATTTGATCTCTCATTTCCTTCACCCTTATTGACATTTGATTGTTCATTTTCACCTTATTTACTATCTGATGCATTAGTGCCATGAGGTGATGGTGAGGGTTTTATGGAAAAGGAGATGAAGGAGGGTTATTTCTGCACCTTTGTGCTCATGCTTTTTGGCATTTGAGACACAATATTAATGCCACTATCTCCCTCTTTGACCTTCAAAAAAACTCTGCTTTTGAGCCCTAGCTTCTTCTTAGGAAATTGATATGGAAGAGGGCGATGGAAGGGTGATGAAAGAGGAAGTTTTTACAAGTGAAGGAGATGGGTGAGTGGGGGTGTATGTGGAAATGGAAATGAGATGAAGGGATAATGTTAATGGCAACCTTTTCAATGTAGGGGCTGAATGAATGAGTATGCAGGTTTAGCAGGCTGAATTAGAGGCTAGAAAACTTGATGATCACCCCTTTGTTGATTTTTAAAACTCTGTATTACCTCGCCTTGCACTAATGTCAAATTGAAATGAAAGAAAGTAATGTGAGGCCAAACTATTTTCAGTGTAAGGGAAGAGTTTATGAGTGAAACAGAGTGAATGTAGGAACAGCCCTAGGTGAATCAACAATTTTCAACAATGTACCCCTATGTTTGTCATTGACATCCTTTGCAGGTAGATGAATGAGGCTTTAAACAGTGACCTTTAAGGGTGAAAATTAGGACATCTCCTTAGGGTACCATTCCTTGAATCAAATCATTAAAAGAGTTTTCAAATGAGTGCATTTGGTGGCACTTACCCTTAACAATGCTTGAAGGACCTTTGGAGGTAGCTTGAAGGTATTTTTAATGTTTTTTGAGTGTTTGCCAGTGTAGGAGGAGCTTCAAGCCAAAAGCACAGCTCTTGCATGTGGTTCTGTCGAAATCGCAACACCTGGATGTAGGTTTTCCGAAAGCGCAACACATGCACGTGGGTCTACTAAAAGCACAGTGCCTGCACATGTTTTAGGTTAGTTGGGTCTGTGAATGCACAACGCCAAAATTTTTTTCCCAGTTTGAATTAAAAACTTAAATTTCTTCTTCCTTTGAAAACTTCAACTCTCTACAAGTGAACCATGATTAATATGAAATGCAAAAATGACTTGTAATAGACTTGGGAATCAGTTTGAACTTTGTAGTAATATCCCAAAATTGTCATTTTCTACAACAATAGGAATATATTAGGATATTCAAAAGTTGGAGATCCAGAAATTAGACTCATATGATTTGTTCAAAAACACAAAGCCCTCAAATGAGTGAAACAACATGAAAATAAGAATGCCTACACTTTCCCAAGTGGGGAAGATGCAAGAATTAGACACTGGAAACATTATTTTTGAAGATATGAGCTTTTAATGGGTGAAATAATGCTAGTTTCCCTTAGCATATGCTATTAGGCCCTCACATACAAAAGGGGATTAGAAATAAATCCCTTTTGATATGTTAAACAGACCTCCCGGCTAGCCGACAGCTTAAAAATAGCCAAATCCCATGACTTAAGTTATGCAGAAAAAATACCGAAGCATGTAAAATATTATTTTATGAGGTTTTCTACAGTAAAATGATAAAATAACGTGGATCTGGAACTTGATGGAACAATATGCCAAGAAAAATTGATCTAACCTCCTTATTCCATTATAAAGCTAACCTGGCAAGGGTTTTCATGAAATACATGTGCAAGAAAGAGTAGATCTGAATATTCAGCTTAGAAAATATAGTATTACTACAAAATTACAGAATATAGCTTAATAATACACAAACAGGGATGATAATTCCTTCCTCTAGCTTTCTGGGAGAAGGGTTGGTCCTTTCCCTAGGAAACTAGCTCTAAAACAAGGGTATTAACCCTGCTGCAACAACTCTGCATAAAATGACACAGTTCCTGCAAGGGGCTGCATTGTAGGAGATGAGAACCACTTTGGCCTTCTGCAAATATATGAAATGTTCTTAGAAATATTCCTAGCTGATTTCTCAAGAGGAGGAAAGCACCTTCTACTGAGAAACAGACTCGGAAGTGGTGTAAGAATCCTCCACTACAACACCCTGCAACTCAACAATATTCTGCTGCAGAAATAACGCTGGGACTAAAGAATGATGCTTGGACTTGAGCCTAGATGTGGAGAAATACAGGAAAATCTCTCCCAAGAGGCCTCTCAGGGGAAGAGGTGGGATTCCTGCCCGGAAACACCCAGTGCTACCTTGCTAAACAGTAAGGGGAAGCTAAGTCTAAACAAACAAGATCAATAGATCGAAATACAAAAACATGCATAACAAAGGCCTCCATCCTCTTCATATATAGCAATTTAACCTCTCCTCATTGGGTCCCATCCACATGTGCCATCAAGCTCATGCAAGTTGTCCTCCGCCAAAACTGCGTTGTCCAAAGGAGATTCAATGTATCTAGACAACTTAGTTGACTTGGTCAAAGTTGACTGGATCAACATGTCCCCATCTCTGTTCACACCTAAGGGTGCTCAAAATAAGCTGCTTATTCTTACTCCTTTCACATTAGGGGTGTTATTGATCTTTCTAAAGAGGTTAATGGGCCTCCCTACCCATTTATTCACCTATCTAGTGATGAAACAACTCTAATATTCCATTTAGCTTGGAGGCTAAAAATTTGAAATATTACAGTCCTCCCCTCCAAAATATTGCTATTTTGCTTGTCCTCAAGAAATTGTATAAGGAGAGAAAAAATCCTCCCCTCCTCTTCTTGTGGCCTCCTCATCAAAATTCTCCACCACTACTCAAAATGATCTGCTACAAATCTATCCTCCAATGTTTCTTCCCAAGCATGCAAAACCATATGGCTTACATCATAGAAAGGTAGAAGCTGTAAGTGGAAACCTCCCTACTATCCAATGGCATTCTCAAGGTAGGAGTGATGATGAACATGGGGAATATTATTCCCAATGAGTGACTCCCACACCCATGCTATCATCCAAATGAAATGAGCCAATATAGTTAGCTCAAAAAGATCCTTAACCCCTGTTTCATACAATGTGTTGTGGCTGCATTGAGAGATTGGATCCTACCAACCAAGTGGTTTCTCTCTCCATCTAAGATAAGTGTGGGGCTGCTAATGATATCGGGCTGAAATATCATGACCTCCAAGAGTGGCCCAAGCTACCCCATCAAACAAATAAACCATGAAGTGCCTCCTCCAAAAACTCAAACTCTCCGAATGATTCTCCTACATGAAGAAGGGAGATGTAAGTTGGCAATCATGGGTTGCCCATTGCTCCTCTGGGAACATGCATCATGCCAAGTAGGGAGAATCATCCTCCCAATGGGCATCTTCAACTCATATCCCACTCTCCAATCAAAGCTTCCCATGAACATAGAGATACTAGCAATACATGGAAGCAAAAACCAATAGAAACAAGTTGTCACATGACAACCAGAAAGTGGATCAAGGTCCCATACAAGGAACTAGCTCAACAAATTCCTTGCTTGCATCAAATAAAACAAAAATAGGGGCTTTTCCAGTGAATTTTTTTATGCCACAATAATTTTACAAGATATAAGCATGAAAGTACAAAAGGGTGTCAATGGTGCACACCAAAAATCATGTCGCCTTCCCCACAAACCACCAATGAGATAGCCAATCTGAATGCTACAAATGGCTTCAAGTACATCATTATACAATATGCAAGAAGGAATAATCCTCCTTGGTACAATATGCTGCTCATAAAAAGACAAGAAGTACAAAATATAAGGTGAAATTGTACATTCTCCATTATGTACTTGAGGACTTGAGCTGAAATGGCTCAACTGAAAATGCTCCCTTACTCCCAATGAGTAGGAAGGTGGTTGTGACATCCTGTCCATCATCATCCAGGCTATACATCTCTTCATATGTTGAAATATGTCTTGTTGAATTCCCTCCCAAATGAAATCCTCTGCCAAGGCAAGATATGCATCAAAATGCATGGAAAATTAGTCCTCATGTGCTGCATGCAGCAGCTTATCCTAGAGCTTAGAAGCTCTAGTCAAGAAGACTCTCCCATAAGAATAGATGACCATATCATCCAGCATATATCTGAAATATCCATCAAGATCATCAAGAATCATGGAAGCACCAAGATCCTTGGAGTACTCTACCAAGATTTGAGACCTCCAATAAGGATTAATCTTCCTAAGGGACAGCGCCGGTGATCTGCAATGTGAAGCTCTACATATGTTTTTTTCCTTTCCTTTGACATCCTTCATGCCAAATTCATCCTCCAAATTTCTGCCATGCCCATCATGCAACTTCTCATGCTCAAAAAGAAGTAGTGATATTTTGAAGTTGGCCTCCCATGACGAGCTCTCCTCCAAAAAGAATCTTCAGGTCTTGGCCAAAGCAAGCATGAGTGGCCTCCATCTACTCCAATGTATGGAGGATTCTCTCTCAAAGGAATTACCCTATGTTTCTCCAAATCCATGGAGTAGCTCCCTTGCACCATGAAAGTGCCATCCTCCATGGCTGCAGCAACCTCTATCAGTGCAGTACAGGTAGTGAGAGTGGGTGGTGCTGAAAATGGGAGGATGTCCTCCTCCTCTTTTAGTTTATCCCAAAATATTTGCACAACAATGGATTCCTCCAATGTTTTCACCTCTTCGAAATCCAAGAGTGGTGAACCCAATGGCAATATTTCTCTTACCACCTCCAAGTCTGGTGGCCTTCCCAGGGGAATGCCTCCATGTAGTGAGACATCCATGGCAAGAGAAGACTGTCTATATGGTTGGGAAACCTTGCCCTTGCCCTCACAGTGCTAATAAATATCCTTCCTCCTTGCACCAGCTCTCTGAAATAGATAGGGGTGTGTGCTCTTCATCAAGTGATGATGTCGTTCCTCCCTACCTTCTCCTTCCATCAATAACATCTCACAACCATGCTGCTCATTGAATTTAATTTTCCTTCCATATGTGAGATCCCAGGGAACTTCTTGTAATGACACAAGAAACCCTCCTATTGGAGCATGTGCTCCTCCTTCCTCTGCATGAGGCACTAGATATGATCTAGATGTGACAGAACTGTAACCGCCATCCTTCTCTTCATCTTCAATATGAATAGGAGGTAGCTGCACAATAAGAGGATCCTCCTTTGCAAAAGGACCCTTCATGCCCTCTTTTCCAAGGTTTTGAAACAAATATATTGCCTTCAGCAAGGTATCATGCAAGATGTGATTTCCTCCAATAGGTTTCTAAAGTGTTTTTGAGTTTACAGACCCTTCAAATTTATGCAAAAGTTTCATTGGTTTGATTTCCTCATGTTTTGTATCAAATCTATCAACCAATCTTTTAGGGAACTTTGAAAAATAAGAAGTATTAACATTTTTTAATGAAAATGACTCAATAATCCACCATACATTGGCCTTACCTTCAAAGTGCAGCGCTGCAACTCTGATGGCTTCTTCTTCATAAACTGGGTGCTGCTGCAGATAAGTACACAAATCCTCCACCCAAGCTTTGGCTGAGCAAGTTGGGGATCCATGAAAGGCAGATATAGAAAATATATCCATGTCATGCAGCTGGCTCCTTCCCATCTTGATCTTGCAAAACTCTTTGAAAGTAATATGATCTCTAAACCTCTTAGTTTGAGACTCATACTCTTGCAGAAAGTTACTAAGAGTTCCTCTCTTTGGCATTTCCTCTTCTTTCATCTCTCTCATAGAAATCCTGGGAATTTTACTGCGCTGTGCATAATAGGATGTAGCTACATGATCACACCTATCATGTACCAATATATATCTGGCTCTAGATCCAAACTCTTCAGGAGATTCCATCTCTCCTCTCATCTTCTTAAGATCTTCATTGATGCACTGCATAGATTTTGGAAGAAGTTGTGTAAGCCCATCTTCCCTTTTTCCTCCACATAATGGAGTCTTCATTCTATTCATCTCTCCTTCTCTAGATAGCTGCATGGCTGATTTCCACAAGCTAAGCCAAGATTGAAGCTCTGATACCACTGTAATATCCCGAAATTGGGATTTTCTACAACAATATGAATATATTAGGATATTCCAAAGTTGGAGATCTAGAAATTAGACTCATATTATGTGTTCAAAAACACATAGCCCTCAAATGATTGAAACAACAACAAAATAAGAATGCCTACACTTTCCCAAGTGGGGAAAATGCAAGAATTAGACCCTGGAAACGTTATTTCTGAAGATATGCATTTTTACTGGGTGAAATAACACTGGGTTCCCTTAGAATATGTTTTTAGGCCCTCACATACAAAATGGGATTAGAAAGAAACCCCTTTTGATATGCTAAACAGACCTCCTGGCTACCCGACAACTTAAAAATAGCCAAATCCCATGACTTAAGTTATGTAGAAAAAATACTGAAGCATGTACAATGTTATTTTATGTGGTTTTATGCAGTAAAATGATAAAATAACATGGATCCTGAACTTGATGGAAAAATATGCCATGAAAACAAAGATTTAACCTCCTTATTGCATCATAAAGCTAACCCGGCAAGGGTTTTCATGAAACACATGTGCAAGAAAGAGAAGATCTGAATATTCAGCTTAGAAAATGTAGTCTTACTAAAAAATTACAAAATATAGCTGAATAATAAAAAAGAGGAATGAGAATCCCTTCCTCTAGCTTTCTGGGAGAAGGGTTGGCCCTTTCCCTAGGAAACTAGCTCAAAAACAAGGGTCTTAACCTTGCTACAGTGACTCTGCATAAAATGAAGCAGTTCCTATAAGGGACTGCACTATAGGAGATGAGAACCACTTTAGCCTACTGCCAAGATATGAAATGTGCTCAAAAATCTTCCTAGATGATTTATCAAGAGGAGGAAAGCACCTTCTATTGAGAAACAGACCTGGAAGTGGTGTAAGAATCCTCCACTACAACACCCTGCAACACAAAAATATCCTGTTGCAGAAATAATGCTGGGAATGAAGAATGATGCTTGGCCTTGAGACTGGATGTGGAGAAATACAGGAAAATCTCTCCCAAGAGGCCTTTCAAGGGAAGAGGTGGGATTCCTGCCGGGGAACACCTAGTGCTACCTTGCTAAACAACAAGGGGAAGCCAAGTCTAAAAAGACAAGATCAATAGATCGAAATACAAAAACATGCATAACAAAGGCCTCCATCCTCTTCATATATAGCAAGTGAACCTCTCCACATTGGGTCCCATCCACATGTGTCATCAAGCTCATGAAAGTTTTCCTCCACCAAAATTGTGTTGTCCAAAGGAGATTCAATGTATCTAGACAACTTAGTTGACTTGGTCAAAGTTGACTGAATCAACATGTCCCCATCTCTGTTCACATCTAAGGGTGCTCAAAATAAGCTACCTATTCTTACTCCTTTCACATTAGGGGTGTTATTGATATTTCTAAAGAGGTTAATGGGCCTCCCTACCCATTTATTCACCTATCTAGTGATGAAACAACTCTAATATTCCATTTAGCTTGGAGGCTAAAAATTTGGAATATTACTTTTGTAAACCCATTATTTGGTGTTTTAAGTCATTTTCACTTTCTTTTACTGATGTTATTTGACCCTTTACTTGAATTTTGCTGGAGATATGAAACTTGTTTCCTTCTTATCCTAGAGGCATGATAGATTTCTTTTGACACTTTGGGACTCAAGAAAAAAAACAATATCTATAAGAAATTTCTTGTAGCTTCCATTACAATATTGAAACTTGTCCTTTTACCTTGGCTGGTCATTTGTACATTTTCTTGCAGATGATTTGAGATGATGAATTTGAGCCTTTGACATGGATACTCTTTACCTTCTACAGGTTTGCTTCATGCTTGGCTTTGTATGTGATATTTAGGTTTTTTGCTGCATTTGATCACTACTTGGCACACTGCTGGACTACCAAGTGTAAAACCATAGTTCCTCTTAGAGCCAAGTGCTTCCTGTCCTATTTACTGCAAGATGTTCTTCAATAGGGAAAAAAAACTTACCTGATCAATTTTCAAATATGTTTGGAGGACCCTCAGTAAGATTTTGGAAGCTTTTGAGGTGATTTGAGTTGTTAGAGGGCTTAGAAGCTTTTCCTGTCCAAAGGCATAGTGCCAATGTCTGAAGGCATAGCGCCTTTTTGCAGAGGGAATTATGAGGCCTTCCCGGAGTCCAAATTGGGCCCATTATAGCTCGTTGGAAGCTTAGCTTCTCTAATTTCCAACTATACCTTTATTTCTCTAATTGGAGTTGATTTTTCTTGTCAAAATTGTATTCTCCCGAGACTGGTCAAAGAGTGCTGAATCAGGGTGTAGAAATACAAAGTGTTGTTGTGGGAAACTTTTGGAGGCCTTCCCCAACTCCAAATTGAGGTCATGATAGATCATCAGAAAGATATTCTTGTCTAGCTGTCATTGGATCCATAAAGAAAGAAACTTGGTAAATTCAGATATGAGAAAATCAGACTTTGCAAAGGTCACTCCAAAAGTTCAGCAATTCTCACATGACACCTGTATTTTTGACATTGCTCCCAAACCATGATACTTGTGTAAAATATGAAAGATGTTTTTCTTCTTGGACCTATGATAGATAAAAAAATCTCTCACTTTTTTCAAATTCATCTTTGTTTTTTCAGAAACACAATTTGAAGCAAAACTGGCCTTATGCATGATAAATGGCTTGACCCTTGGAATGAATTCTTGTAAAATGATGGAGGCATGATGTTTATGAGTTGGTATGGCTTTTTGTTTGCTGATATGACCTATCATATGGATCCTCTATTCGTATGCGTCTTTTCCATAGAAAACCCTAGCTTAGTTGGAAGGGGAAATTAGGGTTTGGTGTAGGCAAAACAGGGAATTTATGATTGCCTTATAGAGGGAGGTGAATGAAGGGGTTAAGGGTTGTATAAATTCTTGGGGAAATTTTGGGCGATAGGGATGGATGTTAGAGAGTAGGGGAAAGTTTAATTTCAAGGATTGAGTGAGGGGAAGGGGTCCAAAAGGGAAAAACACAGGCCTAGTCTCGAAAAGTGTCAAATTGTAGCAATAGGCTAGGTTTTGTAGAAAAATGATAGGTTTGAGGAATAGGAGTAACAGGAAGTGTTTATGAAGGTATATTAAAGATAGGGGAAGGTGTAAGAACATCAATATACAAGCCTTATTTATTATTTAACCATGGGAGTCATGAAACCAAGAAAAATGCCCTAAAAAACCCTAGTCATCTACACGAATACAGGTAGGTAAAGCACATAATAATCCTTTTAGGAGCAGTAGGGTGATTATGGAATGGAAAAATGGTAAAATAGTGAAAAATGTTCTCTAAAGATAATGAAGGAAATGGGATTCCTAAAACTCACAATGTTCATGGAATTTTGTTTTTAGAAATCTAGGACCAATATATAGTCATCCATAGATAGTAAAAATTATGGATGACTAACAGTGGCTCCACTTGGGTAGGACAACTCCTTTTCAGGAGGTTTCCAGAACCTCAGAGCTCAGATCTCTGAGTTTTGAAGACCAGTACCTTACTTGTACTTGGCAGATCCCCCTTCCTTCATTTTTTGATGTTCTTTTGAAGCTATGATCTCATAAAATACAAACAAACATGATTGCTTCAATCTCATTTCTACCTACCCATCTTACTTGGCCTAAAATTTTTTCTTGTTCCGGGTGCACTTGGACTGGCAAACCCTTGACATCAATTTTTATTTTGAAAGAAAAAAGGAACTATCTACTTGTACCCTTATCACTTCCAAGATTTCAGATTAGGCTAATGAACTCTTTTATTCTCTACCTAGTCTATCCATTTGTCAAGGTTAATATGTTTAATGAACTTTATTCTATAACCTAATCACATGAAATTGAAACATGATCAAACTAGGATTAAGCAATCTGATTTTCCATGGGCTATGGCATTAGGACAAGCTTCACACATTCATTATTTTTGGACAATCGAAACTAGAAAACATGAGGGCTTTGATCTAGCATTTTTTATGTATCCCTCTCATTTCTCTTTGGTTCTAAATTGGGCTTGGGAACCAGTATCTCTTTTCCTAATCTAATCTACTGACATGTCAAGCTTAAATGATTTGAAAAGTCTTCTTTCACTATACTATCAGCTTAAATTCAAAATATGTTCTGCCATGATTAGGCTAGATGGCTAAACAAGACTTTATTTTATCAACAGTAGTTGCATTTAGGATTTAACACGTTTAGTACTACTCTTTTTTGGTATGGGGTTGTACCTCTTCTTTTCATCTACCCTCTTTTTCTTCTTTTCTCTGTTTTTGTTTATTTATTTATTTATTTTGGATCAACATTCTAAGATTAAAAACTAGAAATATTCTCATAGTGTTGAGCTTATTTTCATGCCTATCTATCCTAATCTAACCTATACATGATATAAATTTAGGTGGTGAACTCTCTTTTCCAATACAACCAATCAACCAGATGATTCCATGAGGAATCTTGGTTCAGCTCTTTGAGTGTTTTGAAAAACTCAAAAGGCCACTCCCACCTCACATGTGTTTGAATAGTAGTGCCTAAAATTTTCTTTAAACCTTGCATCAAACTACTCTTGACATATTTTACTCCCTCTTCAACTGTCTCTAAGAAAATAACAAAGGGATCTTGAAACAATACCTGGCTAAGAGGATTTGGGAAATAAGCTTGATCCAAGACTGCTTCTTCCTCCACTTGACTGAGCTTGGTGATCTTTTGGGAAAGAAAATCCATCTCTTCCTCATGATCATCTGCACTATCAGTCTCATCATATATTGCAATGTTTTTCTCTAACAAAATTGAGATGCTTTGATTGAGTGGGCTGAAATCTGTGTGAAGGCCATCATGTTGATGGGAAAGATCACTCTTGTGATTATCAATTTCCAAGCCTTCATATGCAATTTGAAATTCAATGGAACTTGGTGGCTGCAAATATGAAGCTGAAGATAATTCCATGTCCCAAATTATTTCCTCAACCATTTCAGGAAAAGGTGTCTCATTTACAACTTGCTCAATAAGTTCATAATCCTCCCGAACCTCAACATCCAAACTGAAAGACTGTTGATTTCCAATCGCATGAAAGTTATTTCTGATAGACTGAAATGAAGTAGAACAAAGAGTCAGATATCCTTCACTTACTTCCAAGCTTTCCATACTTTCCTCATCAATGTCATAGGTGACTTGTATTGGCTGATTATTGTTTTCAAGCTGATGATATTTAACTTCATCCCAAAAATCAACTGTTGATTTCTCTGCAAGATTAGCTTTTGTTTGGAGAACATAATCATCATCATACTGATAAAAATTTGGAGAATCATCAACATAAGTAATTTCACCAATCAAACATATTGGATTAGCAGGAAAATACATAGAAATGTTCTCTTCACATGAAGGGTTGGAGGTTGGTTGCCTGCGTATAGTCTGATCTATTTCCTCTTCAGTTAAAAGAGGAGGCATATTTATCTTTCTTAGGATAGAACTACAACAGTTCTCTTTCTCTTGTGAAGGCTGATTTCGAGGCTGAATGTCTTCTTGAGCCTCTCTTATAAGAGATGGTAAATATTCAATTGTGCCTTCAGAGAGATCCTGAAGATCTTCCTTTACTTCCTAATTTATTTCATCCTCAACCAACTCTTCTTGGATGTCATAATAGTTATCTTGAGTATGAAATGCATGGAGTTCTTCTAATATATCTTCAGGATGCCAGTTCCCTAAATCTTCATCAATTTTTACAAGGTATTGTATGAAATCTTTAGATTGATCATAACAATTTTTAGCTAATGATAAAGATGGACAATATTCTTTATAATGCTCATAAAACACCTTGTGGAGGTATTTTAAGGAAAACAAACTACTTGGTTTCAGACCTTCATACCATTCCCTTGCCTTACCCTCTAATGTTGCCATAAGCATTTTCATGAGGCAGACCTCATGCCATACAAATTTTAACCTCCATACATGTATATGAAATTTGATGAGATGTAACAAGTGGTCATCAACTTTTTCATCTTGAAATATAGGTAGTTTTTTTATCCAATTTATTTTAGCCATTTTATGTGGGAATCTAGGGATATGATCTCTACTCATTGGGGCATATCTTCATTGTATTCTTGGATCCATATTTGTAAATCAGAAAGGGGTCATTGTATCTTTTCAACTAGTCTAGTTTTCTCTACCAATGGAGTCTTTAGGTCTATTGAGAGTTGTGGAGTCGCCAAGTGGAAGATTTCAACTTTGATATCCACCATCAGCATGACTGGGAATTCTTAATGCATTCCCAAGGGAGTCTATAAGAACTAGTGGGGTTAGTAGGTCTACTGGAGGCCATTGGAGTAGTTAGGTGGATGATGTTTACTATTTAGGGATGTACTTGTTGTCCACCATCAACAACTAAAAGCCAATATAAGGATGTTTGTGTGTTTTCTGAGGTCTTAAGGATGTCTAAGATGTTATCTATTCATAAGGTCCCACCGTGATCGCCATATGTTAGGTCACCATAATTTGCTAGATTGGTGAGAAAAAATGAACAAGGGTAACATTAGATCAGTCTTTGGAGTCCTAGGACCTAGCCTTCCTGGAATCAGAGAGGACTCTTTCTATTTTGTGCAAAGGATGTGAACTTTTTTGCTTTTAGGGTTTGATTTTAGGCTAGTTGTTAAGTTTAGTGTTTGTTTGTTTGTTTTTGTTGGGTAGATGATCAAGTAGAATAGATGGAGTGAGAGGTCTTTAAATAATTGGGCTATGTAGTCTAGAAAAGGTCATGGATATTTCAACAATGAATCAGGGTGCATCACAGGGAAAATATAACATGGTGAAATAGATATTCAAGGTTTGTATGAGATGAAATGAACATCAATTTTGTGAACATGGTCGGTGTAAAAGGGCAGTTAAGAATCCTTGAACAAAATACCTTTAAACAAGAATGGTCTTAAATACTACTCAACATAAGGAAATAATCATAAGACATGGCAAACCAATAACTCTTTGATTACACTCAAGAAAATAAGAATTTGAAACAAACAATCCAGTGAACTATAGAAGGCAAGAACTTTCCTAACTTCTAGTGATTTCACCTTCAAGGTTTAGAAAAAATTTAAGATAACATATAACATAGATCAAAGAAGAGGGAACTCCTAAACATCATTGATCAAACTATAAAGACATTTAATGGAAACTCTCAAGCATGGGAAAAGGGAATGATCCAAACATGACCTCTTTGGCTAAACCTAACAAGAAGTACTTTAAAGAAGGATCTTAAGGACAATAATTAAATAACATCAAACAAGTAGGGCTAACCATAAAAAATCTTTGAAAACTACTATATTGAACCATTCAAGAAATAAACAAGCATAGGTGGGTCTAAAGAGAAACTAAGGATTCTTTAAACTAACCTGGCAGAGGAAAACATGAAGGCAATAAGGATAAACAAATCTAAGGTACCTCTGAAAAACATTTCTTACTCTAAAAATTTTGTCCTACTGCAACATAGAAATATGAACATAATGATAACATGAGAAAACAAGAAATAAAGAGAGATAAGTCTTCATTAACCTATCCAAAAACTAAATTTCCCAAAGCTACTCTAGGCACAGTGCCAGGCCTGAAAATGAGATAGAAAGGTGAAAAATGTGGTGTTTGTTAGCCTTTTGAGGGACCAAAAATTCTCCAAATGCTCTGAAATTTGGTGAGCATGTTGTATGTTAGGACCCCATAATGTACCATTTTGACCATACATTTTGCTATCATTCCACTCTTTTCTAGTCCATATTTAAAGCTTATACTATCACTTTCATCCATTCTTCCAAAGGTATATAACATTCTTCTCTTTACTATATGTTAACTTGTTTTACATATAATTTTACATTACTTTCATATTTAATCATTAATCGAAGATATATAGTTGCTGAGACAGTTTGAAGACTACAGATAATTGTTAGGTATGTGTTATATTCTTTCCACAACTAAGCACGCGCGGGGGGGTAAGAGGGGGAGCGATAGCCCCTGTTAGAGTTCGGGGCAGCACCTCGGTGAAAATTTTTGGTCCTTAATTTTCGGTGGGTAGTTCGTTCCCATGGTTTTGTGCATGGTTTTGCACATGGTTTTGGGGTACGATGGTTTTTGGCCCCTGGTATTTTTTGTAGATCCGGTCAAGGGAACTATGGTTATGTTCTAATCAAAGGTTAATGGATTGGGGTTTCTGTATGCTTCGGCATGTATATATATGTGTTGTAACACTAAAAGGAATATAATGAAAAATCCAGCTGGTCGTCCCGATTTGGGATCGAGGGGAAAATATCTGTGTTTATCTGTTTTATGTTTTATGCTCTTGCTATTGTTTATTTTCTATTATAAGATTCGTGTGTAGATAACTTCTATTCAGGGTTAAAACCTACATTTGGTATCAGAGCTGTTTCGGCTTCAAGGGGATGCCTTTGCTGCTGGGGGTTTTTTTCTCAGGCCTGAGGTAGACCCTGTTCAGTGGGAGATCTGCGGGATCTATTCTTGCGATGAAAGAAGATGGCGAGCGGTGGAAAGATAGAGATCAAGAAATTTAATGGTCATAGTTTTGAGTTGTGGAAGCTCAAGATGGAGGATCTGCTGGTCGATAAAGATCAGTGGATCGCGGTAGATCCAGGTACTAAACCAACGACAATGTCAAATGAAGACTGGAAGAAGCTAGATCGGAAGGCAAAGAGCACAATACGATTGTGTGTCTCGTATCTCGTATTGTTGAATGTATTTGGGGAAGCTACGGGGAAGAATTTGTGGGAAAAACTTGGGACTTTGTACCAATCTAAGTCTCTGGTGAATAAGTTGTTCCTGCAAAAAAAGCTGTATAACCTGAGGATGAAGGATGGAGACTCGATGACAGAGCATCTAACTACCTTTAATACTATGGTAAGTCAGCTGTCATCTGTTGATATTAAAATCTCAGATGAAGATAAGTGCATCAGTTTGTTGTGTTCTCTACCAGACTCGTGGGACAGTCTGGTTATTGCAATAGGTAGCAATACAACTACCTTGAATTTTGATGACATTGTCTCACCCTTGCTATCGGAGGAAATGAGACGGAGAAATATGGAGGGTCGAATGGAGATGCCTTATCCGTATTAATAACTGTAAGAACAAATAAAGGTTCCGAGTGTGAGATCTAAATCTCCTGGAAAGTTTGTAAATGTGTGTTGGAAATGCGGAAATGAAGGGCACTACAAAAAGGACTGCAGATCTAAAGCTCCCGAGAAAGGAAAGGGATCTGATGATGCTCCTTTTGCAGAGGCAAAAACCACCTCGGATGAAGGTGGGGATGTGTATTTGGCTTCTTCTTCAAATACACATGTAGATCATGAGTCATGGTTGATTGAATCGGGTGCATATTTTCACTTCACTCCCCATAGGGAGTGGTTTTGTGAGTATGAGAAATATGATGGCGGTGATGTCTTCCTAGGGGATGATAGGAAGGCCAAAATCGTTGGACGTGGAAAATTCAAGATGAAGTTGCAAAGTGGAAGGATTAGAACACTTCCTGGTGTTCTGCACATTCCTGCATTGGCCAGAAATCTGATTTCTGTAAGCAAGATGGATGATGCAGGTGTAAAAATAGTGTTCAAGAAAGATACCTGTAAGATGGTTCAGGGAGTACCCAGATACTTTCAGAGTTCGGATCGAACTTCCAGACACACAAGTGGTAGTACTATTATTATGGGTGTAAGGTTTCTATGGTTCTAAAGTGGAGTGGAATGTCAAGATTTTCTGGAGAAATGACCATGTTATGGGCATCAATAAGGCTTGGACATATCGAGAGAAGTCATTCCTTCTGGGACACGATAGATAAAAGATGTTGGTAGAAGGTATGTCTAATTGCTCTCTGGATTTTGATTTCTGTGAACATTGTGTATATGGGAAGCAGAATCGGGTGAGTTTTCCTTCTGGTGTTAAGAGGGCGAACAAGATATTAGAACTTGTGCATAGTGATGTGTTTGGACCTGTGTCAGTTCCATCACTGGGAAAGTCTGTGTACTATGTTTCATTCATAGATGACTTCTCAAGGAATACATGGATATATTTCTTGAGGAATAAATCTGAAGCTTTTGAAAAATTTAAAGAATTTAAGGCTCTGGTGGAAAACCAGACAGAGAAGAAGATAAAGGCGCTGAGGACAGATAATGGTGGGGAGTTCTAATGGTGGGGAGTTCTGCAAGAAGGAATTTGAAGAGTTCTGTAAGAAGTGTGGTATAGCATGGCAGAAGACTACTCCATACACACCTCAGCAAAATGGAGTTGCAGAAAGAATGAATAGAACACTGATGGAAAAGGCAAGAAGCATGCTCATTGGTACCGGGTTAGGACAAGAATTCTGGGCAGAGGCAGTGGAGACTGCATGTTACTTAGTTAACAGATCACCTTCATCAGTGTTGGAGGATAAGACCCCACATGAGGTATGGACTGGTAAGAAACCCTCTCTTTCACATCTAAGGGTATTTGGATGTGATGCATATGTACATGTTCCAAAAGAGAAAAGGACCAAGTTGGATAATAAATCTGAAAGGTGCATCTTTATTGGGTATAAGGATGGTTTAAAGGGTTACAAGCTTTGGAACCCAGAAACAAGGAAGGTTGTGTACAGCTGAGATGTGGTGTTTAGAGAGGTGAAAGATGTTGTTAAACATGAAATCATACCAAAGGAACCCGAGAAGATAGAGTTTGAGCTAAAGGAGGATGAATCAGACTCTACAACAAAAGAAGACTCAGAAGATGAAGAGCCACAAACTCCAGCTTTGAGAAGATCAGTTCAGGAAAGAAGGCAACCAGAAAGGTATAGTCCATCTGCTTTCTGTTCAGGTTTTGCCTTAAATATAACTGATGATGAACCCAGAACTGTTAGGGAGGCAGTAGATTCAGAGGATGGAAAACTCTGGAAGGAGGCCATGGTTGATGAAATGGCATCCTTGCACAAAAACGATGCATGGGATCTGGTGGAGTTGCCGGCTGGAAGGAAGCCCATTGGGAGCAAATGGGTGTTTAAGAAGAAGATGAATGTAGAAGGTAAGGTGGAGAAATACAAAGCTCGGTTGGTAGCGAAAGGTTATTCCCAGGTGCCGGGAATTGATTTTGGTGATATTTTTTCTCCTGTTGCCAAAGTTACTTTTATTAGATTACTTTTATCTGTTGCTGCTGCATTTGATTTTGAGATAGAACAGATGGATGTGAAGACAACATTTCTTCACGGGGATCTAGAAGAGGAGATCTACATGAAGCAACCTGAAGGCTTTATGGTGAAGGGTAAGAAAGAACTGGTATGCAGGTTGAAGAAGTCTATGTATGGGTTAAAACAATCACCAAGGATGTGGTATCAGAAATTTGATACCTATATACGGGGACTTGGCTTCACCAGAAGCAAGGAGGATCACTGTGTTTATTTTAAATTAATTAGTGACCGTGTTATTTATTTGGTCTTGTATGTGGATGATATGTTGTTGATTGGAAATGACAAAGAAATTATCCAAGATTTGAAGACCCAACTGTTCTCCAAATTCGACATGAAGGATCTTGGTGTTGTAAACTATATTTTGGGCATGGAAATTAAGAGAGATCGGGCAAAGAGGATGCTCTGGTTAAACCAGAGGAAGTATGTCGAAACTATATTGCAGAGGTTCAATATGCAGGATAGTAAACCAGTGAATGTTCCTATTCCTGTAGGTGTAAAGCTGTCTGCTGAACAGTGTCCCAAGACACAAGAAGAAGAGGAGTATATGTCTCATGTTCCATATGCAAGTGCAGTGGGTAGCCTGATGTATGCAATGGTCTGTACTAGACCAGACATTGCACATGCAGTGGGAGTATTGAGCAGGTTTATGTCAAACCCAGGGAAGGAGCATTGGACAGTAGTGAAGCGGGTTTTCAGATATTTATGTGGCACTAGCAATTATGGCTTGTGCTACCAGGGAAGACCAAGATTGGAAAGAATGTTGGACATTCATGGTTTTGTTGATGCAGACTGGGCTGGAGATCTGGACCAAAGAAGATCTACAAGTGGGTATGTGTTTAGCCTATTTGGAGGCGCAGTCAGTTGGATGAGTAAAAGACAGTCTGTAGGGGCTCTTTCAACTACAGAGGCAGAATACATAGCAGCCACTCATGCAAGCAAGGAAGCAGTTTGGTTGCAGAGATTGTGTTCAAGTATGGGGTTGGTAAAACAAGCTATAAGGATAGACTGTGATAGCCAAAGTGCAATTTTCTTGGCTAAGAACCCTGCTTATCATTCAAAGACAAAGCACATTGATGTTCAATATCACTTTATTAGAGATATGGTTGAGGCTAAAAGGGTGTTGCTGGTAAAGGTGGACACTTTGAAGAATGTTGCAGATGCATTGACGAAGTCTGTGAGCACTCAGAAGTTCTCTTGGTGTAGAGAAATAATGGGTGTTGAAGAATTGGCCCAATGACTAAGCTCTCCTGTGGCCCCCTATGGAAAGAAAAAAACAAGTGGGAGAATGTTGGGTATGTGTTATATTCTTTCCAGGACTAATGCGTGGGGGGTAGGCAGAGTAGCCCTCTGGGAACGTACGTTGGTTCCCTATGAAATTTTGGTCCCAATTTCCGTGTAGTCCGTGACCTATGGTTTCGCGTATGGTTTTCAGTGCTAATGGTTTTGGGGTACGTATGGTTTTCTACTGTATTTTTTGTAGATCCGGTCAAGGGAACTACAGTTATGTTCTAATCCAGGGTTAATGGATTGGGGTTTATGTATGCTTCGGCATGTATATATATGTGTTGTAACACTAAAAAGAATATAATGAAAAATCAAGCTAGTTGTCCCGATTTGGGATCCAGGGGAAAATCTATGTGTTTATCTGTTTTATGTTTTATGCTCTCACTATTGTTTATTTTCTGTTATAAGATTCGTGTGTAGATAATTTCTGTTCAAGGTTAAAACCTATAATAATCTATCATGGCTGTCTAAAGACCGTGTTTCTGAAACAGTCAACATGGTACGCAAATCCCGTTGTTGAAATAACTCGTGATTTGCGATTCTGAAGCAGTATTTCATGCATGACGGCAGCAAGAAAAGACAAGTAAGGAAGCTATTACATGGGTCGTAGCAACTGCACTTTGAAGCCAGTACCATCGTAACCATTGTAACATCATTTTTCTATGGAAGAATAGAAAGGTTCTATTTCAGTATAGAAGATCAGATTGGATTAAAAATAGGATTTCTATAATGTAATCAATTGTAATAGATGTCTCCTCTTTAAAAAAGGAGGATACATCAGCATTAGGGACAATTAGAGACTACGGGAGGTTTATTTTTGACATAGAAGGAACGTGAATTCTTTGTAATATGTTTCTTTCGACAAATGAATAAAAGCTTGTTCTAAGCATTTCATTTTAATTCCTTCTTATGGGGAATCTTGTGAGAAGGAAATGGCCCGCCTTCTTCACAAGATTCACCCATTTATTTATGTAGTTTGCTAACTATTATTTTTCATTTATTCCTTGTTAAACTCTGTCTCAGCACTCCTTCGTTGCTTTGAAAAAGGCATTGAACTCTGCTCCTCTTTTCAGTCCATCAGATTATAGCATGGATTTACACTTGTATCTTGCAGCAGCAATGTTATCACCAAAAATTGGTCATCTAACCATTTCTAATTATATGGATCGAAGTACACCATGTAGGACAAATTTTACCATAGTAAAATTACTTTAACTAGACAGAATAATCTAATAAACCATATTTCATTAAGTTATATCTAGTTAAAACAAGAAACCCCATGAAGAATAATTAAATAAATCCTTATTTATTTGATTTTCCTCTAGGAATAATTAATTAAACCATTGTTTAAATAATATTCCACGTCATATTTAACCCAATTACGAGAAAAAATAAAATGAATAATTATTTTTCTTATTTTTCTCTAGGAATAATTAATAGAATAATTATTTGTTATTATTCCTTCTTAAATTTGACTAAATCATCTAGGAATAATTAAACAAATCATTATTTGTTTATCATTCTTTAACCACATTCTTGAAATGATAAAATAATTTATTTGTTTATAATTTATAAATAAAGGTATTTAACTAATTTAAATACCTTTTCCCTCCAACAAAATTTTATAAAATATTCCAAGCAGTTAGATCTAGATCTTGGTTAATAATATTTTATTATTTGCCATTATCAAGGATAACTCAATATTTTGTTATGAATAGAAGGTTTTTTCCATTGATTCTTCACTTTGATCCTTTTCATTGTCACAATTTGATCATTCTCATTGTTGCTAATATTTTCTTTTTCTTCTTGAGCTCCCACTTGAGTTCAACATACATTTTGGGTTTTCTGCACTAGTGAGAGAGATAAAATCCTAGAATTGAAGTGTTGAGGACAACCAAGAACCCATCCCATCAAGGGGAACTGGTAACATCTATTTTTCCCTTCACGGGGTTTAATAATATATGAAAACATTATTTAAATATTGTCTTGTATATTGGATGCATGGAGAAATTACTATTTCTTTTCAATGTTTAACTGCTTTTACTGCATAGATCTAGTTTTTTGCAGCATTTGTTCTAACTATTCCTTGTATATATAAAGAGTTAAGTAGCCATTTGTGTTGTTAGGGATATTTTTCACACATAGTTAAAGTATTCTCTTTTTTTACACTTTCATTAGGAATTTACGGTAACAAGCAGAATCAACCATTGGTATGGTTTTGGTTCAGGAAGAACATGCTCTTAGAGAGCATATCATTTATTATTTGAGTCGTGGCTTAGTGTTGAACCTAAGGATTGCCCTCTCTTTGAAATTTTTTCTCACCTCTTTCCATCACTTTTCCATAAGATCACACACCCTAATCATTGAAGAATGCTAGGTTTTGTCTTAATGATGCATTAAAATGATTTCCATATTATATTTTAATGCTCTTGCTATTTGGATAGATTTTTACAATTTATCTACAAAATGTAGCCTGTTCTACAGCTAATTGTGTGTTACATAGCCACTCTCATGGTTTAGCAGGTTCCAGGTGTCAACTGAGGAATTGGGCCACATGGGTGTTTCTAGAATCATGCCTACATGGATTCTATCCTAGTCACTTGGTCCAGATCGACAGAAAAACGAGCCTAAACTCATGGTCAAAGATGGAGTCAAAATACGTTACCTAAAGCACTAGGACTCTTGATTTTCTCTTTCATAGAAAATCAAGAGTCCAACATTCCTATTGCAATTATAATTCGAGTTAGCCACCTGTAGCTAGTTTAACTCATAATCAATTATGTAATTTCCCTTTAAATATTGTTTGCATAGAACCGAAAGCACAATTTAGATTTTGAGTGTTAAACTAAGGCTTTTTGCTGATACTCTATATTCAGAATTTATTTTAATCATAACAAAAATTTCATATTTCCAATGAGTGTTTGAGTGCATTTAACGAGTTTGCAGTCCAACCACATCAGTTGCAGAGGGCCCCTCCTTCTGAAGGAGGTTTTTCATTTATTTTTTTACTTAAATTTCCTTTACTCTGTTTCAGCAAATCTGTTTCTAATTAGGCTTATGCTTCATTCCAGTTTTCAATAAATAGTTTAGTGATAAATCACAATTGTGCAACCTTATCCTTCTAAGATATTTCGTGGAAATAGAAAGCTCAGTTTTCTAACTGAATTAAAGATTGAAGTGATAAGAAACCACAATTGCTTAGTTTTACTGTTTTGTCCTTTATTTATTTAGAATAGAATTGTCAATTACTGTGTCAACAAGATGTTTCTAAGAACCATTTCAATATGATGTTCCTAAATAAATGGCTAAATGTCTCATACATACAATGGTTGAATTTACCTTTCACATTGTCATTTTCTTCTTAAAAGACTAAGGCATAATTGACTTCTCTTAAAGCATCTCAGGAGGTTAACACTTTTTACATTTGAATGTTGCAGAAAAGTCAAATATACATTAGTTGTTTTTAGTTAAGTCTTACATGCTTTCATAATTTACTTTCAGATCCTCACTTAATTACAAACACTGATATTCCTAAAAGTCATTTTAAAAGAGATTGATCTGATCATGTTTCAGGATGGAATGGTTGAATGATTAATGAGTGCAATTTCCGAGCTATCATTTTGCAAACTTTACTTAGTTTTTTTCTCAAAAGGTGTAATTGGTTACCAACACTATCTCAAGAAGGTCACACTTCACAATTGAATATGGAAGTAACTTAATATACCTTAGATGTTTTCATTGAACTCTTTGCTTACTATTCTAGGACATTAGTAGGTTAAAGTACAAACAGTTACTTAACTCCATCCCAATAAGTTCATACCTAATAATTGAATGTTGAAGTAACCAGAAGTACATTAGATGTTTCATTTTCTACTTTCACTTAAGATAGGCATTGAAGTTTTCAATCTTAGACTTAGAATTGGATGCATGGAATTAGGACTAATGATTAGATAAGATAGATGCTTTGTTTTCCAAATGAGGTCCTAACTAGCCCACAATTTTTGGTTTGTTTTTATGAAAATTAGACTAATTTAGAAACACTTCCTTTTATTCCTTCTAAAAATCATTAGATTCACTTAAATATTTTCATAGTTTTAGATTAAAACATCCTTATACATCAAAGAAAAAAAATCCCACAAAACAACATAAAATACCAAACAACGAAGTAAGGAGTAGGTTACTTAAGCACATATAGTGCACCACACTTCATTAGTTTACAAACCTCAGATTGAGAATTAATGCAAACAATTTTGGAAACTAAATTGACTAAACATTTTGGCGTCGTTTCTGGGGAAGTATAATTAGGTAGCCTTATTTCTTACATCCAAAAACAATGAGATGCGTAGATAAAGAGACTCTAGGGGTAGATTAATAACTAGAGGTAGGAGTTTAATCCCTACAACACCACTCACTCCACCAAGAATAAGAATTGATACACCTCCATCTCAAACCCATATTCCATATTTCACTCGCCATAGACTTCCTTAAGTTCTAAGGTCAGAAATCCAATTAGGAGGATCTCCTACTTCATCCACTGAGGCAGTCTTAGAGGAAGAAGATCCTAGGTCTTAAATAGAAGGAGTAAAATTTTTCACTTCTACAAGGGAACATATTCTAGCTGAAAAGTTATAAATCCCTAGTGGAGAGGAAGAAGAAGAACCTTTCTTCAACATACCAGAGGAAGAGAAGTTAACTCTGCAGGTTGAATCTTATATCAGCTCTGAAGAATCTATCATGGCAGGAAGAGGAGAAGAAGGAGGAGAGGGAGAAGGAGAAATTTTTTATGGAGAAAATGTATTATTTGGAGGAGGTAGAGGTAGAGGAGGATATAGAGGAAGGCGTAGAGGAAATTCAGAAGGAGGTAGAGGAAATGAAAAAGGAGGTAGAAGAAATAGGGTAATTGAGATTTATTTTGGATTCCCTATAGTTGATGAGGATACAAAAGCTACCATGAAAAATATCTCACCTTCTGTCCTCCCAAACTTTCATGGATTGAAAAGTGAAGACCCTAAAACCTTTTTATTTGAATTTAAAGTTTTGTGAAAAACTTATTATTATTTACAAGATGATCAAAAACTCAACTTGTTTCCTTCAACATAGAAATGAGCATCTCTCAAATGGTTCATGAGTCTAATCACTAGGTCTATTAGGACATGGAATGATATGAAGAGAGAATTTATAGAAAGGTATTTGGATTATTGCATACCTATTAATCACAAGGAGGAAGTATTTAAAATGATGCAAATAGAGGATGAAAATTTGGAGGATTTACTTGAATGATTCAACTATAACATAAAAAGAGCAAAAATGGAAAATTTAGATCAAGACAATTTAAAAGCTCTTTTGTTGAAAACCATTAGATATGAGTGGATAGATATCCTTAACATGATGGGGAAGGGATACATCTCTCAACTTCCATTACCTGACATTAGGGAATTATGTATTCATCTCTCAAGAGGAAAATAAAAAACTGGGAAAGGTCCAAGAGATCCTACTCTTGCTAGGGTAAATAGATCTGCAACTGGAACAATGAGTAGGGCAGAAATTGGAAACATAATTGATGAACTTAAAACAAACATTTTAGGGAGTCTTAATGAATAGATAAACACCCTCAAGTTACAAAAAAAGCAGAAAGCTGAGACTGATGCTTTAGCTATTTTTTGTCCCAAGTGCAAAAAGAAGCATGCTTTAAGAGAATGTCCTCTTAATGCAAAAGTCATAGATACCTGTATGATTTGTTCAGAAAGTCATGAGACTAATATTTTTCCTTCAATTCCTGGTCTTAAGGTTGTTTTTCAACAAGAAAAGACTTCAAATCCTACTGAATCTCTTTGTTTTGTCTCTAGAATACCATGGCAAGGGCCACAAAGTCAAGGGTTTAACAACCAGATGTATACTAAGCCCCCACCAAACTGGAATTCTTGGCAACAACCTTAGCCTCAATCTCAATCTCAATCTCAACCTTGGGCTCAAGGAATTCAAAATCCCTACGAAATATTCCCTCAATACTATCAATATCCTCCATCATATCCAAACTATCCTCACCAAAAAATTCCTCAACAAAATCAACAACCTGTTGGTGTTCAGGTAGGGATGATTTATCCACCCTAACCGGACATTAATTTTATCAATTCGGGAGCGTATCCTTTCAAGGAAATGCACAAATTATATGTAGGAACAACACACGGTCCATTTAGCCAAGGGTTTATGGTTAAAATTCAAAACATTGTCGTGAAGTAAAAGCAATTGTTGTACATCCAAAACAATTCTCAAGAGTACGAAATAATAAAAGAAACTATAACAGGAAATAATCCACACATCTACACAGACGCAACACGCTCTCTGATCAGGGCTGCGTTGCTCATGAAATGATTTAGAATAGCAAAACCAACTGTATTTTATTGATCTGTAAAATGTGATTACAATCTCCTTTTCGGAACCCCCAATTACAAGAACAATGTCCATTTTATACACAGTACAAGGGAATAACAGATTTCCCTGAAGCATGATAATCGCGCATTCATAAATGGACTTTGGTTGGAATGACACCAATAGCAAATATCCTGGATAAATCAAGGGCCGAGAATAGGCCCAAGGAATCACGATTCTAGCTACGTAATCCCCCTTTAGTTAGTTGTTACTGATTCTGTTGTAAACTGTTGGAGCAAGGGTTCCTGTTTTCCAATCTGCACTCAAGCACAGATATTAGTGCCACAATTAGGTAAAACTCCACGAATTTACTTCATTAATTAAAATATTCCAATTGGACAAGTCAGGGGTATTTACCTCATGAATTTAAAATGGAAATATAGGTAATTAAACAAAAAGGGTCAGAAAGGATGGCAAAAATGGGCAGAGAGATAGCCAGAATTGGTGCCCAACATCTCCCCCCAACTAGCCTTCTGCATGCCCTCATGTAGTCCACCACCTCTGTAGGTCCAGGTTCTGCAAAATTTGAGCTTCATGAAGCCTGAAAATATTATACTCTAGAGTCATCTCTGTCCTCAGAACTCTAAATCCATCTAAGAGAAGGACTTCCATCGACCAGTCTGCTATAACGTTGTATGCAAGGGTATAGACTTTTGCAGGAAACCAAATAATAGGGTACTGTAACCGAAGCCCCATCCACCAAATCCCACATGTTTGGACGCATGCCACATATCTGGGAACCCTGGCAAGTGCTCCCACAAAATTAGGCACCCCAAAAGGTTCTCTATTCTAGACAGTTGTTGGTCACATCATCCATATTTTCTGACAACAATCGAGGGCCTCTTTCGGAGAAACAGTTAATTAAATAATACAAAGATAAAGGCACCACATTTGTGTCCTTAGCATTCTTTCTTTATTCTTCTCAAATTTCAAAAAGGCATGGTGCTTATTGTAAACTGTGTCTGGCCTCCGATGTTCCCCCCTTACTATAAACGGCTTTGTGAATTGATTGGACTCAAAAGTGTCACTAGCCTTCTGCCAATGAATTTGGTTGAAAGCATAAGAGGTGAGGGCCCTCAGATGGATGTCTCCCACATATGTGACTGGATTAAAGTCTTTGTCCAACTGTAGCAAATACCCATGCAAATAAAACTCGCACATCAAATGCTGAGTTGGCACATCATGATTTCTCATGATCCGGAGGAATTGGATGCCATCTTCAATCTCATAACTAACCTCATTCTTAATGCTCTCCATGAAAAATAAAAGAAAACTTTCATGTAAAAATAAATAATAGAAAGAAGTAGGGGGACGGCATGCCATCACCTCTTGCACCAAATTGAACATTTGTTCCTTATCATTCTTTAGCTCGGCCACCTACTTTTCCAGCTGCTCCATCTTGAGCTGCTGCTTTGAATGCCTTAACTTCATAATACCTATACGCTCCACATATCCAAAGATGGTTGTGGAGGATTTTTATTTAGTTCTTTTGATTTCGTTCTTGTACTAGGCTGCAGTAGACTTCCACATCTGTAGTTTGGCTATCAAGGCATACTCTTGGCCTTAAAATAGTTGTTCAATTGGATCTGTCTCCATTTCTGCTTCAACCCTATCAACCTTAGGTCTCTTGGCTTGCTGTTTATATTTATTTATTTGCTTTTGCATTCTATGCACTCTTATTCTCAAGCTTCTTACTTCCATTTTTAACCTCATGGTTTCCTTGAACTGATGTTGATATCTTTGTTTGATCGGGGGTCTTCGCGGCCTGCAGAACTCTGCTTCCTCTTTCTTAACCTGTATTCCCTCAGCTCCGACAGCTGGAGGTGAACCCCTCGGAATTGCCTCTGTCAGGCTAACATTCGGTCCAATTTTCGCTGCCTGCTCTTCTTCCATTCTTTCTTGTTTTACTCTTTTTATGCCTTCATGCACCATTGGTGCATTCGTCGAGACCGCTTTGCTTAGTGCCTCCTCTCCACAAATGGCTGTTCTTTTTTTAGGTACATTCTCCTCAAATAATGGTATCCCAGTAAGATACCCTTCTGTTGATGTGCCTGCTGGGGTCTCTTCCAGTTGTAGCCTTCGTTTCTGATTTGAAGCCATAGGGATGGAAACACTTTCTTCTTCTATTTACTGTGGGGAATGGGTTACCTGTGCCCTCTTAGGAAAAAAGACAAGAAACTGGAAAAAATTATCTCCATTTAGTTCTGAGGTTGACGTTGGTTCTTATGGAGAAATGTTGGCCTCACTCCTTGATTCTTCCGCCATTTACCTTGTAGACTCTGTAGTCAGAGTGGTCACGACTGCTTCCTCCACATGTTCCAAAACCTATGGAGTGGCCTCTGTGCCAATTAATCTATCTGTCTGTTCAACTGGCTTTGCGGACTGGGCTGGTTCTTGTGGATTAGCCTCAGCCGAAGTGCCAATATGAATTTCTGCGGCTTCGATCGATTCGGCTTGCATTTGAAAAACCGACTCCTCTTCACACTCCTCAGTCTCCATTTCCATTTCCTCGGGCTCTTCCTAATCAACAAAATCATCCTCTTCATCTCCCTGCATGTCCTCGTCCTCTCCTTTGTCCTCTTTCATAGCTTCTGGTTCCTCTGCCCTAGTAGCCATGGCAGCTTTTATCTCTTCCTCAGTGTAGTTTTGAAACCATTCCCATGGAATCAGAACCTTGTCAATAGCATTCAACGCTAGCAACTGCACCAGTCCATGGTGGGAAAGGACCGAGAACACCTGCCACGCCTCTTGAGCCAAGTTCGCCATCAAATTCAGGCTTCTTAGAAGAAAATAGGGCGTGTTCATTGAAAAGGCTCCTTCTTGGGGAAACCGCAAGTGCACCAGTATACGCAGGTGGTATTTAAAAAAAGTGGAATATCTTCCCTCACATGTTATATATTTAATCACAGCCTCTGCAACTTCGCCCCATGGCCACAGTAATGAAGTTCTATCATATCCTTGGCCCTTATATGCGATGCTCTCTCCGGCTTGGAGAAAAGCTTCGGGGAATTCCGGAAGAGGGGTTCTTCTGGAAAACCAGTGTTAACCTCCCTGTGGTAGTCCACTGACCTCTGCAATCGTTTCCTCTGTGACTGGAATTTCAAGTCTGCGAACCCGAGAAACGCCTTCCTCTAGGTTCAATGCAAATTCCATTGTAATTTCCTCATCCCAGCCATTCGATCTGTCCAAGTAGACGTCCCAACCTGCATTTTTGAATACCTCCCATACTTCCTGATTGCGTCAGATCCTTGTTGAATCATCGGGCTCACGGCGCACAGATCGACAACCCATTGCTGCGAAGGTTGAAGCAGCACCATGATTACAGTTAGTTGGCAGGGGGAGAGTGAAAGGACTTCAAACTGTTGGTAACTGTAATAATGTCATGGCCACTTTCAAATATAATGGATAAGACAGTACTGGTACGTTTGAAATAAATTGACAGATTGCAGTAGTACTGTTATATTTAATGCAGAATGTTTGAGAGGTGACTGATATGACTCTTATGCATACAAATACGCATCCCAACTCAACAACATAATTACAGAGTACTTAAGATCATTAAAATTGATTTGGTATAAGTCGTATGTCATAAGTACCTTTAATAAGTACACCGTCATCCATTATGACGGTACCCTCCCCCCAACTTAAATGACGGTCGTCCTCGACACGTTTTAACCGTCCTTTTTGGAATATTTAATTAAATAAATAAAGTCAACAGAGACGTACATGAATACTTACCGTAAGGTGGAGTAACATCAAGGATGTCTGTCGTGAACAGTTAGTAACGGCAACAGTGAGTGACAACAACTATAGAGTAACAATAGTTTCGAAGTAACAGCAGTTGCGGAGTAACTTCAACTACGGAGTAACAATAGTTTCAGAGTAACAACAGCTATGGAGTAACAGCAATGGCAGTATAATAGAAAATTCGGAGTAAAGGGTTACGACTCTGCAATAAGAATCTTAGTAACAACATCATTAGTGTAGCAAAGAACTCTCAGTAACAAGAATGGAAGCAAAGAACTTCTAGAAGGGCAACAGAAAAGAATTGAGTAAGAGCAAAAGGGGCAGAGAAGATACCTCCCCCGAGTAATGTTATCACCGTATAACAAAAACTTCCGTAGCACGCAGCCTGCGTTTAAACAACAGTTGTAGAGTAACAGCATAAGTGGAACAAATTACTTATGTAACAGTACTGATGGAGTAACACACCGAATGTTACTTTCCTCCTGGCCATAATTTTTTTATTATTCCTGCAAAACACAAACAAGTGAGTAATAACCACCTATTTTTTTTTTAATGGAGAGTGAGAGTGTCTTCTATTGCAATAACCATTAGATCTGCTGAATCTGAAAGGGTTTTAACAAAGGCATCTTTAGAATCTAGACGATGACATAATTTTAGACGGTGTCCATTCACCACAAATGTGGTCTGATTATCATCAATTGTAATTAATCTAACTTTTTGATTGTCAAACGCTACATCCACTTGATATGGTCCCATCCAGCGAGTGTAGAGTTTGCTTTTGAAATCCTTAAATCGGGAATCATACAGAAACGCCCAATCCCCTTCATGAAACACCTTAGTTTTAATAAATTTGTCATGCCATTTCATTCTTTGTTGTTGAACGACAGTAGTTCTCTATATATCTACTAATCGAATCTCATATAACTCATTTAGCTGTTCCAGTCAGTGTTTATGTGCTTCTGATAGATCTAAGCCTACTTCCAGAATTGTCATGAGTGTGCTTATTTAAAATTCTATCGGGAACAGGGGGGATTTCCCATAAACTAATTCAAATGGAGAAAACCCCATTGTATTCCACCATGTTGTTCTATAGGCCTATAAAGCTTCTGGAAGTTTCTGTGCCCAATCCCAGCGATGACTTGCTACTATCTTTGTCAAGATATTTTCTAATACCTTGTTTGTACTCTTTGCTTGCCCATTCGCTTGTGGATGATAGGGGGTTATTACTCTGTTTTTGACCCCGTATTTCTGCATCAATTTCTCTATCATATGGGATGTGAATTGTGATCCTCCATCTGATACAATTTATCTTGGAGTCCCGTACCAAGAAATAATTTCTTCAAAAAGGAAGTCTGACACTACTTTCTCTATTGCTCTTGTGACTGCCCTAGCCTCCACCCATTTGGTTACATAATCAGTACAAACTAGGATGTAGGCTTTCTGATAAGAAGGTGGGTTAAAGGGGCCAACAAAATTGATGGCCCATTTTTCAAAAGGTTTAAGGACTATCTGGGGTTGAAGAGGCATTTCATCTGCTTTCCCAGGTTGTCCCATCCTTTGACAGCTATCACACCTTCGAATATAATCCCGAGCATCATGAAAAATGAAGGGCAAATAGTATCCCATCTGCAGCACCTGATGACCTGTCCTTTTGTCCGCAAAATGTCCTCCATAGGGTCCATCATGTGCAGCCTTGAAAATTTCATAAATATCTTTTCCTTCCACACAACGCCAAATCTGCTGGTCAATCCATGTATGGAAGAGATATCCTGGCATCCATGAATATCGAGCACTCTTTTGAATGATCTTCCTTTGCTCCTTATAGAAAAAATGACGAGGTACCTCACCTGTAGCAAGATAATTAGAAATATCTGCATACCACGGAGTGTTAGCAGACACTGAAAAAATATGCTCATCTGGAAAATTATCTTCAACTAGTGTATTCTTACCATCATGTTCTAATCTAGATAAGAAATCTGCAACCACATTATCCTTCCCTGGTTTATCTACTATAGTAATATCAAATTCCTGTAGTAGTAACAACCACCTTGTAACATGACTAGGGGTAAAAATTTTGTTCATCAAATACCTAATGGCTGCATGATCAGTATGCACAAAAGTAGAATACCCGGAAATATAATGTTGGAACTTATTGATGGAAAAAACAGCAGCAAGGAACTCTTTTTTAGTCACTATGTAGTTCAATTCAACAGGAGCCAAATTTTTACTAACATAGTAGACTGCATAAGGTATTTTATCTTCCTGATGTCCCAGTACTGCACCAATTGCTGTCTAAGAAGCATCTATGTGAATGTGGAAAGGTAATGCCCAGTCTGGTCCTCTAAGGATCTAAGCACTAAAAATTAATTCTTTAATTCTTGTGAAGGCTGCATCATAGTCATCTGAGCTCACAAATTCTGAATCTTTTGTTAATAATTGAAATAATGGATGTGCAGCTTTTGCAAAATTTTCTATAAAACGCCTATAATAACCAGCACATCCAATAAAACTACGTGCTTGTGTAGGTGTTTTAAGTGTTGTAAAGTGCATAATTACCTTTATCTTTGCTGGGTCCATTCTAATTCCTTCGGCCAAGAGAAAATGTCCCAAAACAATTCCTTTTTCCATCATCATGTGACATTTTACTGTACTCAGGGAAACACATGCTCGTATACATCTTTCAAGAACTTTTTCTAAATTTTTCAGCCCCTATGAAAATGAATCCCCATATGGAGTGAAGTCATCCATATAAATTTCAACACCATCATCTATCAAATAAGAGAAGATTCCCAAAATTTCCCTTTCGAATGTCGCAGGGGAATTACATAGGCCGAAAGGAAGGACCCAGTATGCAAATGTTCCTCAGGGACATGTGAAAGTGGTCTTGCCATGATCCTCAGGAGCAATCTAGATTTGGTTATATCCACTAAACCCATCCAGAAATGAGAAAAATTTGTTACCAGCCATTGTGTCTAAGACTTGATCGATAAATGGTAGAGGAAAACGATCCTTCTGTGTTGCCTTATTTAACTCCCAGTAATCCACGCAGATTCACCATTTACCATTCTTCTTAGGGACCATTACCAATGGTGAGACCTATTGGCTATCTGAGATAGGGTAAATAAAACCTGCATCCTATAGTTTCTGAAGCTCTTCTTTCACAATGTTCTTCAATGCCGGATTCATCCTTCTCTGAGGCTGTCTTATAGGACAACAATATTATTTGATGTATATGTGATGGGTGCATAGATTATCAGGGACACCCTTCATGTCAGAATAATCCCAAGTGAAGGCTTCCTTATACTTCTGAAGAACATCTATCAACTGATTCCTTTGGGATTCTGACAGACTTGGATTGATATTCAGAGTTTTCCCTAGTTCTATCTCCACTTGGACACTTTCATGAGGTGCTTCAACATCTTCTTCCAATTCTTCTGGTGCTTCAATGCTTTCCTGAGTTTCGCAACTTAGGATGGATTCTAAGACCTGTTGGTTTGGCTCTAAAACAGAGCAAGGATCATTCATGAAGGAGGTGATCACATCATCTTTTGATTCTATCTTGAATTGAAGGGCCTGCCTGATAGTAAGGACTGGTCTCACTTCTTCCTCTTCCTCGACTTCCACCATAGATATAACCTTCTTGCCACCTGCTGAGTTTTTAGGTGCATCGGGTTCTATCGGTGGGTATAGCACCAAATTATTGGTGTTATGGCCATTAGAAATGACCATATTTCCTAATCGACATCCAATATAAGCATCTACGGTAGCCAGCCATGGCCTACCCAGAATCAGAGGGTGACCACCTACTAAAGATTATGTATGAAATACCAAGAAATTGACAGGGTAATGCCATGCATCTACTGAAATTTTCACGTCCTCCAACTTCCCCACAGGCTTGACTGTGGATCTATCTGCCAACTCCAACACTGTGGGTGTATGCCTTAAATTTTGAAGGCCTAATGCATGCATGGTTTTAGTGGTGATGACATTTATAGCAGCGCCCAACACTACAAGAAAAAAACACATTGGTGAGGGTCATGCTCGTGACGGACCTTTAAGGTCCATCACCAATGTCACATATGGTGATGGTCCTTAAAAAACCGTCACTGTAAGTGTATATAGTGATGGTCCTTTATGGTCCGTCACCAAAGACATTTTCAATGAAACTTTTGGTGAGGGTCATTAAAGGCCCATCACTAATTCTCTCTTTGGTGACACTTATAGTGACGAACTTTTAATGACCCTCACCAATGCTCTTTTTGTTACTTTTGGTGACGGTCAAAAAATGTCCGTCATCGTTGATCACTAAAAACCGTCACTGTAAGTGTATACAGTGATGGTCCTTTATGGTCCGTCACCAAAGACATTTCACTTTTGGTGAGGGTCGTTAAAGGCCCATCACTAATTCTCTCTTTGGTGACACTTCTAGTGATGAACTTTTAATGACCCTCACCAATGCTATTTTTGTTACTTTTGGTGACGATAAAAAAATGTTCGTCATCATTGATAATTCCAATGAGTTTTTGATGATGCTATGTGCCTGTTAATATATTTTTTTTCAAAAGATAACAATTTAATACCATTATTGTTGAGAATTTTTTATAATATGTCCAAGGCCATAGTGGTTAGGGTCGGTCAATTTTTTAAGAAGTAATAAGCGTGTATCATTTCCCTCAAGTAATGACTAGTCGAATAGAGATTTCCTATGATTCAACACATGATTCATATCTATTAAGTTTATTATCTATAAAATTCCATTTAGATAAATTTCCGCTATTGTGTGTAGGAAATATATTATTTAATACATAATCGAGCTCTGACAATTCTATTAATGAGAAAGACCTAACAATCCTCAACAATCTGGGCACACCTTAAATTAATGCTTTGGCACACACTAACATTTCTTAGCACCCCACATGTCTTGGAACATATTTGTACCTAGAACATCTTGTGATGACACTGACACCCAAGCACATGGTGGCATGTGCTAGCACAACATGGAAGTCTCCTAGCATGTGTTGGCATGCTGCATATAGTCCCTAGCATGCCCTGGAACACCTTGGTTGAATGCATTGACATACATTAGCACTTGGCACACAATGCCACTTGGCATGTATTGGGACCTATTATTAGTGTGCCTAGCATGCCCCTTTTCAAAAAGATAAAGTCCTAAATTATTAACCCTCTTATTGGTTCTTCCTTTTGTTGCCTTGACACATATTGACATACCCTGGTCCCCTACACCACATCCTTAGCACCCAGCATGTATTGGCATATCTTGGCACTATTAATTGGCACATGATATAATTAGCACACCCTGGAACTCCCAAGCACACTTTGGGAATTTTTGACATGCCTTGATATTCCCTAGCATGCCTTACCAATGCTTAGCATACCTTGTCAGTCCCTCCTTGGCATGACAACTAACACTCATTAACACTAGTCTCTGGCACACGTTCCTCATATTCATTAACTTTCATGAATTTTTACCTAGTGCTCCCTTAATGTTTTTTCCTAGTAATCCTTAACACTCATGAACATGCATTATCACTCTCTAGCACACCTTAGCACTCTTCAACATTCCCTTCCACTTCATAACATGCATAACACTAGTCCTTGACACATATTGGCGCTTGGCATGTGTTGGCACTTGGAAAGTCTTAGCATGTATGGAATATGTTGAGATGCCTTGGTATGATTTGGCATGGTTTAATATTAAATTTATTAGTGATGATCAATTGTTGGAAAGTAGATGAGAAGCAACAAAGGTATACTTGGCACTTAGAATGCACTTGGCACCTATTTCCGCCTAGTGTTGGTGTGCCTAGCATGCCCCTCTTGGAAAAGGTAAATTGATGACTTATTAACCCTCTTATGTGTTCATTTCCTTGTAGTTTAACTTTTTTTCTCCCTTTTTTTGTCTTGACAGTCCCTGACACACATTGACACACCCTTTCACATCTTGGCATGCCTTATCACTTGGCACATCTTAGCATGTTTGACATGTATTCCCACTATCTGTCACATCAAGGGGGTGAAGAGAGATGTAGTCCTAAAGTAGGTTGAGTACGAGGGCCAAGTAAGGGTTGCTAAAGGGAGGTCATGATCATCCTCCAAGAGCAAGATCATCATGTGAGGGTTTAGAATAATGTTGCATACCTTAATGGTCGGTTTGCGCTAGGAAGTAGGATGCATATTGTTGGTTCTCTTCTGGCAGATCGAGCTTAAGAGAGGTTTCTCATGATAATCTAGGCACGTGATTTCAATGGTGTCTTTGTGTGAAGGCCGCATAAAATTCTAAAATTTTGAAATTTGCAACAAGAAACAATGAGATTGGAAACCATAAAGGAAAAAAAAAATGCACCCACACTGCTGAGGAATTTTGATGCACTAGGAGTGAGGAATGTGGGGCGTCTAATTTATTTTTCCCTTAAATAAATTGAACAATAAATTGTAATTTCATCTCATAACAACTTGTGTCAGTTAATTAAGTCATGATGACCGAGTTAGCTCAAGAAATTTGAGTTGAGGGTCTAATATGAGGCATCTAGAGGGATTCTAATATTTTTGGGGTCTAGTTGAAGTTGATGCATTAGTGGGGTGCAAGTGTAATTAACTCAATTAAATGAGTTAAAATCAGTTTAACTAGTTCTAACTGAGTGATGAGCTAGTGAGAGGTCCAGTGAATTAAATTAGATTCAATTCACAATGAGTGATCAATCAGATAACTGATAATTCGCTATTAATAGTTGCATTCATGTCAGTTTCGAGGAATACCCAGTTGAGACAGAGGTTAAAGGGAACATAACTATCAGTTGTATTCAGAGAAAATTTCCCATGTGCAATTATAAAGTCATTGGGATGCCATGATGGATTGCGCAATCAAGGAAGACTGATTTTCCTAATTAATAAGGAGTTAATTCCTTAGGAATTGCATGAGCAAGGTAGGCTAAAGTAAGGATGAGAATTGGCTAAGTACTAGACTAAGTTTGCCTAGATCAACGGGATACAATTGAAATAATTTTGGAGAATCTCATGAGAGATTAAACATTAATGTATTGTTTCATGATTCCTTGACTTAATACACAATAGAGATAGAGGGGTTTTGAGCAGTTTCTTTCCCCAAATACATCATGTTGTTGTGCGATTGATAATTTATCTCTTACTTATATGTGATTGTGCGATCGTGTTTTTTTTCCGCAAATTGTAGGAAGGATTCAATATCTTGTTTTAGTAGATTACAAGATCAGATTGAATCTCGTTGGTTAGATTTTATACATGGTATTAGAGAAGGAATTTTTTGGGCGGCGAGTTTGCAGAGAATATCTAAAGATTTTTGTGTAAAATTTTAAAAAAAAAAGAGAATATTTGGATTCCTTGCGAACATCTACCCAAATGGAAAAAAAAAATCGGTCGAATTGGAGCTCGGATGAGGAAGATATCATCGATTTAAAATCAACTCTTTTTTAGAAACTTTTTGTAACATCGAGACAATTACACTGTGCACGAGCCAAGAACCTATATGTACTTGAGGTACCAGATGCATGCAAATATTTTAGGAGAAAGGAAGAAGTTAGAGACTTGGTGGTTTAGAGGGAGCATAAATTGCCCCTCAACATGCATCCTCATGAGAAGCAGTCTCAAAAGGTTGTGGAGTAGCTGCCACAATTGGAGAAGCAGAGAGGAGACAGAGTGGAAGTGTCCACTCAAGCAGATACCTCCATGACAGGGAAATTTCGAGCCAAATGGGAAGAGAGAACAACCATACCTCGAGGTGTAAGTTGGGATGATGTGTAGACATAATCCCAAGATAAGAAATTTGGGCAAGGTCCATTGAGATGGCGTGTCTCATGGATCGAACCAATATACAAGGAGCCCATAGTACAACAGTAGTAGGAAGGATCAGTTAGATTGAGGTAGTCAGATGTCAGCAAGACAGAAATTAGAGTGACATATGTCAAATATTGGAGCACAAGTCAGAGTTAGCAACAGTTCAAAGGGCATGGATGTAGATGTCAGCAGCAACGCAGAGAATCCAGTACTAGACAGGTGTAGTAGCTAGCAGCAGTCGGAAGAATCTTATGACAGATGCATTATACTGATTCAGTTGTTTGGATGCTATTTAGTTTCGGTATTTGCAGGTGCAAACAACACTAGAGAAGTGTAGCATGCAGAACATTCCAAAGGTATCAGATGGGGATAGATTGAATTCCTTTCTTGTTGAGAGGGAGTGTTGACATTTGTAACAAGAAATAGTGAAATTGGCAACTAGAAAGGAAAAAAAAAAATGCACCCACACTGGTGAGGAATTTTGATGTACCAGGAGTGAGGAATGTGAGGCGTCTAATTTATTTTTCCCTTAAATAAATTAGACGATAAATTGTAATTTCGTCTCATAACAACTTGTGTCAATTAACTAATTCATGATGATTGTTTTAGCTCAAGAAATTCTATTTAAGGTGATAAAGGTGGATATTGGTGGCCACCCACCTATTCCACTTGGGCCCTCGCCATTGTCTCTTTCAGTTTTTCGGTTCCCTTAATTATCACACAATTTACTATTTTTGTTATTTTTTTGGGTCTTGAACTTCCAGAGCCATTTTGAGGTCCTAATGACATTTTTTGGGCATGAAAGGTTTAGTGATTTCATAGAAATCACATTAGCAATTGTAGTCCTCGGAGAGATCTTTCTAACGAGGTATCATGTGCGTCAAACGAAGATCATATGACCAAGTTACGACCCCGGGAAGTTGGTTGTACCTAATTAGTAATTTAATTAACCATAATAGTTTCTTGATCATGCAGGTATTTCAAATATATTTCCAATAAGCATAAAGCTTTCATGTTAAACAATCAGGTCAAAAGACTTTAGACTATGATTTAAAAAATACAAAGAAACCTCACCAACACTCAAAGGACAAACAAAGTCAAACCTCTACAAAGTATAAATAGATATCTGATAAACTTCATTCCACCACAAAAATGTTCTTAACTAAAGAAAATTCTAATTACTGTGCTTTCAAGACAAAGCTTTCAAGAGAAGTGATGTTATAAACATACCCCTACACCTCGTGAACAATCAATGTGTATAATTAGACCATCATAAGGCTAATTTTAAACATCATTATTACCATTTTATAAATCATTTTTATTAAATCAACAAGAAGCAAGGAACAATTTCATTCAGTTCCACTGAAGCAAAGTATATGGAAGTTTCATATACTTATTATGAAGCTATCTAGATTTTCAACTTGATTGTAGAGTCAACCAATCAGTTGTTGAAGCCCAATATTGTCTCTTGCGAGAATCAAAGTTACATCAAGCTCTATGAAAATCCAATGTGTCATGAACATTTCAAACACATTGATATTCAATACAATTTCAAAAGATTCCAAGTTCATTAGGGAGTTGGTAGTGTTAGACCACATTCTGACAAAGTTTCATATTGTTAATAGTTTGAAAAAGCTCCTAACAAAGGGGAAGTTTGACAAGTTGGGGGAGAATCTTGGGTTATTGGAAAAAAAAAAAGAAATTCTCAAGAGTGTTAGATTACCTAGTTGGTCCGAGTTGGTCTCGGCTCAACCTTGAGAAGTTGAGCAGCACCCGGATTGCAAAGCTAGATTGTGGTACACCAATCAGAAAGATTCTTAAATATAGCTAGAATGTGTGGCATCACCTTTATTCACTTGGGAGTTGTTACTTGGCTCCCAGTTTTGATTTCAATTGGGGTTGCCCCCAGACTGAGATAATGGGGGGTGTTTTGCCGGTTACTGCCCCTTGTCCAGGATCTCCCCAAATACATATTGCTGCTGCCTAGGTGACCTTAGGTCAAAGACCCGACCAAAATATCTGTAGCAATAAATGCAATTGATAACTCAAGAGGATGAGGTAACCAGGTTCCCTTGTCCCTAGTTGGTGTATGGTGGGCTGGGGGGAGGAGGGACAAATGGTTGTCTTTCTACTGATTTTTGCTCCTCCTGCACGTACGGGATGACACGAGGTTGATTTCTCGAAGACTGGGTGGGGGGATCCTCTTGATAGGACCGCTCGATGGTGTGCAAGGCATCCCTATATCACGGGATTTCTGGGAAATGATAGGTATAGTTCCCATAGATGCTGCAGATAGCGCATGCGTGATTGGTACACAATGCTTTGCCTTTACCTTTGGTGGTAGGTTCCTTTTTACGGGAACGAGGCATCGCGATGTCTGTCTCGGAGCCAAGGAGTGGTTTTAATTCATCCAACTCTGGAATAATATGGGTAGGATGACCTATTACGTCACATATGGCGCAGACTGGTGATTCCCGTTGAATGGCCGGGGTCACCATCTTCTTTCCTCTCTTCTCAATTTTCCTAGCGGTGATCACCAGTTTTACAATGGGAATTTCCTTTGCAGGGGTGGTCTCAACTATTTCTTGGACTGGTGAGGGCTCCTCGGGACTAAGGGGCTTCAATCCTGTGGCAGTAACATGAGTGGCTCCTGTTCCAGAAGGGGGAACGAGGTACCAAATTGGGAAGGCCAATGGTATGATGGGTAATACCAGTGTTGCAAAAACCTACTGGGAGACGAATCCAACTGGGGGATAGAGGAAATGGGTTTGGGAGGCGACGTAGGCTAGAGAGGCTACCGTGGCCGATGCCTCGGTGCCGTTACCGCTTGAGTCCGTGTCTTGACTAGCTTCAGTGCTTGACATGGACATCATGCATATCGGATCTCTTGTGACATCGGGTGATGCCTCAGGGATAATAGGAGGATCTCCTAGGAATGACCCTAGAACAGACAACAATTTGATTTGGACAGGGTCATATTCTTGGTACCATGAAATACCATCTGAGGTTATATCTACATAGGGTAGAATTACATCCATGTTGGTTATGGGATGCTTCTCACGGTGTGTCATCTGGTCTACAGTAATGATGTGGTCCTCATGGGGGAACATCATAATGTGGAAGATAGAGGAGGCTATGGCAGACATGGCGTACATATAACTCCATCCGAGAAGTATATTGTAATCCAAGTGAGCGTCCAAGACTTCAATGTCTATGTGGACTGACTTTCCAACTAAACAGACTGGGAAATTTTGGTAGAGGCCAATGGGGGTCGAGGGACGACCGTCGTATGCTCGAAGCGTGATGGCTGAGGGTTTTAGTTCAGGAGAGCCTAACTTCTGCCAAATGTTTTTTGTCATGATGCATGTGGATGCACCTCGTATATGACACATCGGTGGACAGTGATATTGTGCACCAACACTGGTATCTAGAAGGCGACCATGGAAGGAAGCTAAGGGGTGGCTTTTTCTAATTCAAAATCCATCAGGCGTGTATCATTAGGGTCGATAGTGCCTAACGCAAAAAGTAGGGCTTTCCGTTGTTTTGGGCACGATTGCAAGACTTCCAAAAGCTGACATGGCAGCGGAAGATTGTGATAAATTGTCCATGATGCTATAATTATGGGCCACTTTGGAGTAGTTTCCTACTTGCCTATTAGGTCTCTTTTCCATCTTTGGCAATGGCTCTATATGCATCTTTGAAATGGTCAAAGGTGCAGTTGGCGCACTGGTACTTGCCCCTGACGTATTGGTGTATGGTGGGGTGTCGTAGTTGTGATCCCATGTTTGGAAAGACATTTCTTCTCCAGTCATGTAGATTTCATGGCTTCTTTTCCTGGAATTGTCTGTATTTTGCTGGTGAGTGCTTACCATCCCTTGGTTGGGGAAAGGTTCTTGCATCACGACTGGTTGCTGGGAAGATCCTCCTTGTCCTCGGTTACTCTGTATCTTTTTTAGCTCAGGGAGATCAGGACAGTGATGATTATAATGCCCATACTCACCACATATCGAACATGAATGGTTTGTTTGAATAGGTGGCCTTTTTCTCTGTCGTTGGGCATTGCTTGGCCCCTGGTTCTGATTCCAGTTGGAGTTACCTCCAGCCTGGGATCGCAGTGGGCACTGCTGGTTGCTGCGCCCCTGTCTAGGGTTCCCTTTTGGCTTATTTTTTTATTTTTTCTTTACCATGTTAGGAAAGTAGTTCTCCTGGTTATATTGGTGTGGTTGATTTTGGGACGGCTACACAAAGTTCACCTGTGGATTGTTTTGTGTAGGTGGGTCGTTTGCAGGGGATTTAGCATAATGCGTTCCTTGGTTTGCACCTGAATGTTGGAGGGGATTTCTTCCGTCAGTGTTTCTTTCTGCGTACTGATTCCCCTGAGTGAGAGGATAAGGTCCTCCCTAGTGGTACGCTTGCACCCTATTAGTCAAATTTTGCTGTGGCATACGATGACTTTGAAAACCAGGTTGAGGCACGTTCTGGGTATAACTATATGTGTAACCAGGGTTTTGACTAATGCTGCTTAGGTAACCCTGGGTGATTGACCCATTAGCCCATTTGCAGAGTTCGACGTGCTTGTCACTTCTTGATAAGTTTGTAGGCGTGGGGCGTTAGACATGATGTTATAAATGTATCATGACTGTGTATAAATCAGCTCAAGCTTTTGGGCTTTGCTGATTGTGTCCTCTTCGAATGTGGGATTTTTCTGTGCCACATCCTTTGAAATCTATAATGTAAGATTTTTCAAGAACAAGTCTAAGAGGACCTGTTTTTTGGGTTTCGCTTACATAAACTGTGATGTCGCCTCCATTCATGGAGATGGTCTAAGATATGGACAGCAGGGGTTTGTATAAAATGTGTCAGTAATTCCATTATGGAATCATGGTGAATGGGTAACTGAAAATATGTTAGGAACGCAGTAGCGAGGGTGATAAAGGTTCCATGTGAAGCTGAGGGTTGCTCCACATACCATTTCGCAGCCACTCCTATGAGAGTGCTTTGAAATAATCTCAATCGAATAGTGTCGTTAATGATACTATTCGATGAGCACCACAGGTGAAAGGTCATGACATGATTACCTGGGTCTTCTGCTTGCTTGCCTTCGAAATTTGGTATATCCGAAGGGAGCTTCATGGGAATGAGAGGCCATGTAGGATCGTGTGTGATGGGGTCATTAGTTAGCTTGGTTAAATCAGGTAGATTCAATGAAGCTAAGAAAGGTGATTGAGAGGTTGACGCCATTGCAATGTGTGAAGACACAAAGTTCTAGTTATAATGAGGGTTAGTCTTCGATGTACCCTGCTGTGTATTCAGCTGGCTTCCCGAATGGAATGCACTCCTCTACCCCCTAGGGGTTGTGGGAGGACTGGTATTTGGTGTGGTGTTGGGAGACCGACTAGGGTTCCCAAATACGGCTGCCCAAATATAGGACAAACCAATGATGGTGGCAGTGTTCCGTCTTTGACGCCTGAACGACGAAAGACCTGGAAACCCTACCAGTAATGGGGGGAGGTCCAAAAGACGCCTAGCTCGACGAGGTTCCATTGGGACCTGTCAAGTGTCGCCCATAAGTTGTTTTGGAAAAATTTGAGTGGATAGAGTCTATGATCAAAGAAAAATTATTGTTACATACATAAAACAAAGTGAAAAACAAAATAGATTTCCCTTTAAATTAATCTATGTGATCAAGCAATCAAAAAAGTGGTTTTCTTTCGTTTGCGTATGATACTCAAAATCGTAGAATACCTACGCATCATCACACACTCAAAATTAATTGGGCCTTGAGAATATTTCTTGCAAGTGCTGGCACAACATCCCGTAAGAGCTGGCGACGCCCCCAATCAGCCGAAGAGAATCCACCAACGTAAGGGTAGAGGGTTTCAGCGCTTGCCTACACCGTCACCTATTGGGTAAAGGTTGCCCTAGTTTTTGGCCACTAAGAACCACCATCCCACATGAGCGTTCGAGTCTTGGGCTTCTTGGTAGTCAGCTAACAGTACCGAGTATCAGTCGGGTCAGGTAGCCCTAACTGATACCACATGCACTACGCCTAAGCCTAATCCCCTCTGAAATGGGTCTCTGCATGCACTACCTAACATAACTTGTCACTCTCTCCTTAGCAAACCTAGAGCTCATTTAAACTCCCAGTCACAATCTCTTATTCATTCATTCCCATAAATTTTTACCTAGTGCTCCCTTGTGTTTCCATAGCATTCATTAACACTTAGCACATGTTGGTACACCCTAGCACCTAGGACATCTTGGACTGTCACCCTAGCCTCTAGCATGCCTTAACACAACCTAGCATACCTTGTCACTCCCTCCTTAACACACTTGGAACTCACTGAAACTTCCAATCACAAACTCTTATTATTTCATTTTCAGCATTTTGACGTAGTGCTCCCTTGTGTTTCCATGAAGCTCCTAGTTAACACTTCCTTGCACACATTGGCACATCTTGGCCACATCCCACCCTAGAACTCTAGAATTCCTTAGCACTTCCAAGCATTCCTTGTCACTCCTCCTTAGCACACTTGCAACTAATTGAAAATCCTTGTCACACACTCTTATTCATTCATTTCCATGCATTATGATATAGCACTCCCTAACACTCCTTGGCACACATTGGCACACCCTGGAACTTTTCACATATTGGCATGCTTTCCTAGCACTCTATCATGCCTTGGAATTTCCTAGAATACCTTGTTACTCCCTCCTTAGCATGCCTAAAACTTTATAACACCCACTATCACACACTCTTATTCATTAATTTCCATGCAATTGAAACTAGTCCTCCATTTTGTTTCCCTGACACTCCCTAGCATTTGTTGGCACCAAACCCTAGCACCTAGCACATATTGGAATGCCTAACATGCCTCAGAACTTTCTAGGATGTGTTAGCACTTATTGGGATTCCATTCACACCTTGGCACTCCCTAGTTGTCATGCCCTCATATATAACCTTACTTTTTTTGCGACTTGGGAACCCAAGAAAGTCATTGAAAAAATAGTTTTGTGTCTAGCACAAAGTCTCCCTTTGTCTTAAATTGCTTCGTCCATCCCCTTATCACAATCATAGGCTTGCCTCCTGCAAGTCCTGTTATGAAATTCTCCCAACACACTTTTTCCATGGGAAACCTGGAATTCACTGACACTCCCTGAAAAACACTCTTATTCATTCGTTTCCATGCACTTTGAACTAGTCCTCCCTGGTGATGCCCTAAAACTCCAAAACACTTATTGTCATGCATTAACACTAACTAGCATGTGTTAGCGCACATTTTAATTCATTGGGACACCCTGGCACTCCATAACTATTATGTCCTCAACTACCCTTATTTTTTTTAGACTTCGGAACCCAACCAAGTCCTACCTCCACTACAACAACTTGACCAAGTTTCATTTACTACAACTAGACTTTTCCTTGTTCGCCTAAGAATAGCTTATAACTAATATTAGGCTACTCATGGCCAATATTAACTCATCCCACTTAACAAGTTACCAAGTCAAGGCTCATGTCCAATCGTGGCCATAAAACAACTGAGAAACACAGTTTATATCTTGACAAGCCATAACACATGGAACATCTAACAATCCCTTGGCACTATGTGGCATAGGTTAGCATCCCCTACATTCTTTGACATTCTTTGGAACTCCCTAACACACCCTACCATTCCCTGACATGCCCTAGAACTCTAGCATGCCTTAGCATTGCCTAACATATAACCTTGTCATTACCTCCTTAAAACAGTTGGAACTCACTAACACTCCCTATCACACACTCTATATTAATTCTTTTCCATGCATTTTGAACTATTTATCCCTTATGTTTCCGTGGCACTCCTTAACACTCCCTAACACACATTGGCACACCCTGACACATGGCACATATTGGCATGTTTCCCTAGCACTCTAGCATTCCTTGACACTACCTAACATACATTGTCACTCCCTCCTTAGCACACATATAATTTGTTAACAATCCCTATCAAACACTCTTATTCATTCATTTCCATGCATTTGAAATTGTTGCTCCCTTGTTTTTCCCTGGCACTCCATAACACTCCCTGACATGCATTGGCACACCCTAGCACCTGGCACATCTTGGCATGTTTCCCTAGCCTCTAGCATACCTTTTCACTCCCTCTTTAGCACACCTGGAACTCACCGACACTTCCTATCACAATCTCTTATTTGTTCATTTGCATGCATTATTTTCACCTAGTGCTCCCTTGTGTGTCCCTATGATTCCTTAACACTTCATATCATGTGTTGGCACACCCTGACACCTGGCACATCTTGGCCACATGCCACCCTGGAACACTAGCATGACTTAGCACTGCCTAGCATACCATGTCACTCCCTCCTTAGCACACCCAGAACTCGCTGACACTTCCTGTTACACACTCTTATTCATTTATTCCCATGAATTTTTACATATTTCTCCCTTGTGTTTCCCCATAACTCTCTAACACTCAACACACATTAGCACTTGGAACATCTTGGTATGCTTCCCTAACACTCTAGCATGCCTTTGAAATATCTAGCATATCTTGTCACTCCCTCCTTAGCAAACTTGGAACTCCATAGCATGCCCTATAACTCCCTAGCACATATTGGCTCTTGGCACTTAGTGGCACTTGAAAATTATTGGCATGTGTTTGGATGTCGTGGAATTCCTTGGCATGGTTTAAGATACAATTTAGTTGAGATCAATTATTCACAATTAAGAGAGAAGTAATAGAGGATGATTTGGCGCTTAAGACACGCTAAAACTTGGCCCTTGGCATGTATTGGGACTAGTGTTGGTATGCCTAGCATGCCCCTCTTGAAAAGGTAAGGTCCTAAATTATTAACCCTCATATGTGTTCATTTATTTTCATTTTAACTTGGTGTTCCCTTTTGTTGCCTAACACTCCTTGACACGCGTTCACATACCCTAACACCTGGCACATCTCGTCATGCCTTAACACATGGCATGTCTTGGAATGCCTGGCATGCATTGGCATGCCTTTGGCACTATCTGTAACATGTTAGCACACTATGGCACTTCTTTAAATGCCATAGCATTCCCTAGCATGCCTTGTCACTCCCCCCTTGGCATGCCTGACACTCGCTGACACTTCCCAACACACCCTCTTATTCATTCATTTCCATTCATTTTCAGTCGATGATTTATGTTTGATGGGGTGCATGTCTAGAAAGAGTTCCTTTAAGAGAATTAAAAAATAAATGGACCAACAATGCTTATTTCATCTCTACATTAATGTGAAATATATTGCATGTAAAGGAGTATCTCAACCACATCTTCGATTCTATTGTGCATTTCATTGCACAATGACAAGATAATTATAGTTAAGTACAATATCACTAAGAAAAGAAAAGTGCATTATCAAGCAAAGGGAATTAAAGGGAAGAATTTTTCACAAACGTATAGTGAGAAAATTGGCTTTACTTGGTGAATGTGCTCAATGACAAGATGAAGCATTGTGATGAGTGAAGATTAAGGCAAAGACCTACACTTAGCATCGAGCATAAGAACTAGCGAAGAGTGTAGGGACAAGAAAAGAAACAAGTAAAGGACTTCACACTCTACAAAGGAAATGGCCTGTTGACTATATGTCCAGTTGCTTGATGTCTCTATGTTGGACCTTAAAGAAGACATATGAGGTGTTCAGTTGGAGTTCCCCAAGCTTAGTTTATGAATCTCGAAAAAATGAATAACCTAACCACCGTGTAGAGGAGAATGGATTGCCATGCAAGGGGAAAAATAAACACCTTATATTTGATAATACTCTCACATAAGGAAATAGAAGTTAGAAATTCAATCCATTCATTCATCACATGTTAGAATAACTTAGTCCAGTCACACTTCAAAAGAAAATAATAAGCCTATAGCTACACATATCAGCCACAATAGTAAAAAAGTATTAATAAAGAAAATTATAGATAAAAGATGAAGTAAACCATCACTAATCACATCATAACATAATGATATGTTAAATGTCCACACCATTAATTTTTCTTCATTTCTAACAACATTAGAAACCATATTAAGATGACATTGCATTTTTTTAAGGAAGTCACTTGTATTTCTCCATTTCTAACAACATTACAAACCATAGTAAAATGACACTGCATCTTTTTAAGACGTCAATTGTATTTATTTTTATTTCTAACAACACTAGAAACCATAATAGAATCACATTAATTTGTAAGTCCATAAATAAACACCAAAAATTCCCATGTAACGAAAAAATATGTACAACAACAACTTTATTCACGGTGCAATTCCAAATTCCTACAAACCAATTCCAAAAAGAGTTGAAATTTAAATGAGTTCAATTTCTGTTAAGCTACTCACAAATTTAATTTTGAATAGCGACCATCTAACCATCTACTATCTCTTTCTACCATTTGTTGTACATTAATAAACGCTCTACGAAGTTTCAATCAAGGTTTTTTATTCAATCATTTAGTCAAATTTGTTTGATCAATATCGGGAAGGAATTAGGAGGGAAAACACAGATTTGAAAAACCAGGTATCGAGCACATCATATCTGATCATTGTGCAAATGAGCATCATGGAAATTATCTGATCATTAAGCATATGAGCATAATCGTCATTCTCACTTGGGTGGACGCCATCTACAAGAATAATGAACCGACGGGATGGATTTGAGAAGAAATGAAACTAGCTGGTTGAAGAACCGAGAGCTGATCGAACCCATGAAGCGAGAACCTGATGCGTTCATGACCAGTCATAGGCAACTATTCGCTAGGATATTCCATGTTAATGTTGATGCTTTATTCATAGCTATTGGCATGATTTTGGCACAACTAGGGGAAGGTTACATAGACATACAGATTCAAAAAACCTTATCATTTTCATTTTTCCTCTCCCTTTGGTTCATCCATTACGGTGATAAAGATTGATTTGGTTCCAGCCAGGCAGCCAGTATGAAAAGTATGACATTGACAAACAGAGGGAGAATCGGATCTCCGACAAAGACGCCTTCATAAGAATTTATACCATTTTTGAGTCCGACACTGACTCTGCTAAGCAGGTTAGTAAACCCTACATTTCTCCTGGCTCGATCTTTAAAATTCCCGGAAAAAATGCTAAATTATTTGGCTTTTTGGTACCAGAAAGTCGATGATGTCGTGAAGTAGAAGAACAAGGCAGTGGTCACGACCTGAATGATGAAATTCAGCACACTTAAGGCCAGATTGCATGAAGAGATTCCCAAGTTGTAGAAATTGGCTCAGAAAAAGGTCAGGATTAGCTATCCTTAATTTTATCCAAGTGCTTTTCAGGGATTTTTCATGGTTTCGTAGATTTCCTTTTCAATTACTCGATTTTTTTGATGATTCAGCAGCCTTTTCATTGTTGAATGCCATAGTTCTTGGCTGCTAAGTTTCGAGGCATTTTTTCACTTTGGATAAATGCGACATTCCTTTATTTTAATTCCATTTTTTGTATGACCAGTGTTTTTCCAATCGGCAAGAGTATTACAATATAGGAAAATTTATTAGATCAAATGTGATAGAAATTAGTTGAAAATTTCCCCACAGTTTCTAACACATGATTAGAATTAATCATCAGAGCACAGATTAGGTATAACATTAGTAGAAATCTCCATAAACAATAAACACCACCACCTAAAGAGAATTTTCAAGGTGATGACTTATTATCTGGTTCGGTTTTATAAGTCAGTCTAATACCCCAATGCTTAAATGAAAGTCACACCAAGGTTCTGGTATCCATAGGCAATGATCCTAAATTATCACACCAGTATTCAAAAAATTTCCCACGGAATCTCACTTCCAAACACTCTAGCTGTCTGGAAAATTCACCATAAAGAAAAATCAGGAAACAACACCTGAATGAACTAACATGTTGCTTAAAGTGAAACTTTGATCTTCAGCCATCTTATCTAAAGTGACACCTTGATAAGAACCATCCACTTCATCAGATGAATTGCTACTGTCTATTTATTCGGATGAGTCAGATAATGATTGCTCTGACTCATCTCCAAAGCTACTCATTGGCTTTTGCTTCACCTGGGTATCTATGAATTCAGAATCATCTTGAATGGAAGGAATAACTGGCGTACTAATTGATTGTCTTTGAGAGTGAGATCCAAAATTGGGATAGTCAGAGAAGAAGGTAGAACAGAACTCTGTTATAGGCAGCTCACGTAGTAATCCTGGTATGCAGTGTAAGGTTCCATAAAAGAATGCATTGTTTAGGAGAATATTTTGTATGGTACACCCTTTACCCTCGTTTGTTTTTTTTTTCCTTAACGTGATTAACTTCTTTTTTTGTTCCTGTTGTGAAACTTAGATTGTAACCCAAAATTAGTGGGGTTGTTAGAGTGAAATTTAAAGTTCCTAATTGGGCACTTGAGGTGCTGTGAAACTCACAAAGGAGCAGTATGTGTAAAATAATTTCTTTTCGTATTAAATTATTCTAAATTGTTTTTTCCAGCAACTGCAATAATTAGATATAGGTATTAGAGATTTTATTTTTGCAGTTATGGCAAGAGGTCATTGTCTGGGCATATGCATGCTAGATAATAAACATAACAGTAACAAATTTGTAGGAAATAAAAACGAGAGAAAACCAAACAAATAGCATTAACTTCATTTTGAAAATCACGATATATAGGTTCTTTGTGATCTAGATAGATCATTAAACTTTCATTTTTACAAAGATTCATCACCAGATTCTCCAAATCCATATTTGTACACCGATGCAATATTCTTTCCTCAACATTACACTTCATTATCAACTGATATACAACACTAGTTTGTCTTGGCCTATACTTTGAGATCATGATTGAGCTCATAAAATAAAAAATGACTGAAATATAGATCATATATAATAACTGTATCATATATAATAACTATAAAATTGATTCCATCCCCTCCCACTCCACTGCCTCAGTTGAAATAATAAAAATAAAAATTCCGTTATCTGGGATACTGAAGTTCTTAATTGAATGTTGCTTTTCTAATGTTGAAGTGCTCCCATCCATTCGACAATATACAAAATATAATAAGTTCAAGAAGTCTTCTAGTATATCAAGCATCCATGTACACCTTGTTTCAATTGTGGAAGAACCTTCTAATACCTGAAGCTTTCTAGACGCTCCAAATAGCATCTCAAATACATTTCTTATGAAATAAGTCACCTTTTCTTGTCCTGGGAAAAGATATGATGATTTACAATCTTGAAGGAGGAGAATTTCTGGAGTTATATATTTAAGTATTAGTTGTAACAGGATCCAGTAGGACTCATAAATCAGGGATTGCTGAATAGCCGTCTCTTGAAAATAAATCATGGCACCTTGTGAAACAACTACATGAAGCCTTCAATATAATGCTCAAATAACAGAAGAAAGTAATGATTTCAATTGCCATGAAATTCATAGAGGAGGAGAATAAATGGGAAAAAAATAATATTGTAATTTGTGATCATGTTCCTCCCATGTTCAATCATAAATGAGAGTTTTGCAATAGCTACAATAGATGTGAGGCAACGTAGAACTGCTTTCTAGAGGTGCACGAGGACTCCATTTTTATTGAAGTATTAATAAAAAGCATATTTGCAGTTCCATAGTCTCCCAGACCTTCCCAGCCTCTATTCGAATCCCTATAACATCCATGGAATTCATTGCCTTCTCTGATGAGTCTTGTCATGGCATAGTCCTCAATTGAATAAGAAAGAATCCCACCTAAAAGAAACATAGTTCCTCCCAAAATGTGTTCCAGGACCAAATCACTCTCTCCTCTAGGGTTCTCTAACCACAAAACCACCTTGAATACAGACAAACAAGCCCACAAAAATATGCAAGTCTGAGGCAACAACTTGTCATGTTCCCTTGCTGGCCGCTCCATCCAATTTTCTTGACAATGAAATTCCTGTTTTCAAACCAGTGACCCAATTTTTGGCCTCTGTTAGGCAGGCCTGTTTCCCTGAAAATGTATTTTTTTTTTTGGTTCCACTGATTTTCTATAACCAAACACTGTAGAAAAACTTGAGTTAATTTTGAAATGCGCCAAAACTCATCAATGAAGTCTGAATGTTGGCCCAAGACTTTCCTGATGGATTCATCTTTTACAACATAAGGCTTCAGCCAAGACTTGTCCAACCTTTTGAGCTTGTCATGATTATCTATTCCCAGCCACCTTAAGGATTGTTAAGGTGGCTGGAAAACCTTAGCTCAAGGTCCTAAATGCTGACTTACTGAGTTATGCCAATGTGCATGAATTTTTTTTTTAAATGTGTATCCTTTTTGTTTTATGGAGGTGGTTTCATGTTGTTGACAGTTGCAAGTTTTTCATGCCTTCTTTTATGGTTGTCTCCAAAACAATTGAAGATTTGGAATGTGTGTTCATGTATGCGTAATTTGATGGCATTATTCTTTCCATTTTTGCAAGTGAAACACCATTTGTTCTGATGAAGGGACCATGGATCTCTGTATCGTATATAACTGGCACAACAAGCAAACAAATGTGGTCCTTTTCTGTTTAACAGAGCCCTTTATTGGTTGGGACACACTTTCCAGGTCTCAAACTGGGTTATTTTTGTAATAAGCTCCCTACTTACCACTATATTGCCTGAAGGACTTGATGGATTTTTTCCTTAATCTGAATACATATTTTGATGCATTTATGAAGTGCCTGCAAAAGTTATTTTGTTCCCAAAATGAAATACTAGTGTCAATTATTTATCATACTATATATGATGTGGAGATAGTCTGAGCTACTGTTCTGTACAACATCGACCATTTTCCATTGCAATAGAGTAAACAGGACTGGTACCACAATTGGTGTCTTTGTATGAAGCCCTTCTGTAAGAGCAACCTTTTCTTGGAAGACTTGTTTGATATGTGAGTGGTGTTACTATGTAGTTTTGATTGTTTACTCTTGTGTAATTTGAAATAATTATATCTAGTTTGTTGGGCCTTCATTTTTTTTGGTAAGTTGGTAAGTAAAGAGTGCTTGCGTTGATACAGAGATTGGTGCAGATCTCTTAGGTGGAATTTCTTATGCATTAAACTATTTTATTAATTTTGGTTTGGTGCAGACATTCTTTTATAGCTTATGCTCTGAAAATCTTGAATACTACAAAGATACAAATTCTCCCAAAAGCTTGACATAAATTAAAAGCCCATAAAAGCATGGATTCTCAGTTAACTGGAAAAGCTGGTGAGGAACTGGGTTCTATCCAGCCAAGAAGCACTTTATTTGGATTATAACCCACAAATTTATCTGAATGGTACCATCAGCTGAACTGGTGAACTCATAGTACATGTCAAAAATGTATTAGGCCTTGGCAGTTGCAGCCTATCCTAATGAAAGAGGATGTATACATTTTTCCTATGATTCTGTATAATTTCAAAATACTACCCTTACTACCAAAATTCTTGGGAGACCATAAAGGTGCCAAGGCGAAGGAATATTTTCTGGGGAACCTTGCATAGCATTACCACTAACCATTACCTCTTCTAGAAGGAAAAGCTCATACATACAATTGATAAGTTTTCAGTGCAGTATCCAATCTATATTCTAAACTAAGGGAAATAAATTTATGTTACAATTGTGCTTCAGTTCTCTCAAACTATCTATTTTTTCCTTCCTTGAAGTTCCTTGAAGAATATTTCTGAGATATAGATGGAAATCGTTTGAACCTTTCAAGACTATGTTTCTTTTCATTGACATTTCCTGTTAGAAATTCTCCAATTGTCTGGAAATTTTTCTGCCTACTAACTTCTTTGGCCAGATAATTAATAGAGCGCTGACTGTCAACACCACTAAAATAATGAATTTTCATTAGCCTTTGGTTTGGTGTATATTTCTATTAATTTTCCTAACATGATGGCTAGGAGAAGAATTCATTGCAAGTTTACTTGGACCTGGAAAATCAGAACTTACTACTGATTCCTACGGTGATAATCTATGACTGGGACTGCTATAAAGCCTCGTTCCCCAAACATCAGATCCAATTTGTTTCATGGCTACAAAATCCTTATCCCTAACATTTGTGCCATGTCTGCTTGAGTCATCTTCACGGTGCTATTGCTGCCCATTCACATTCAATTCCTGATCCTGAAAATTTATTCCAGGACTGGATTTCTTCTTATGTAAATATGTTCCCAAAGGTGTTCTATTTTTCAATTCATTTTCAATTTCTAAGAGGGAATGCTCATGTTTTCTTTGAAGTTCCATTAATTCCTTCTGATGTTTGACTGCTAACAATTGCAGCTTTCTGTTGGTGGAATATTCATCTTCATCAGATAAAATATTGACTGATGATGGTGATTGAGGATGGAGCATAGGTTTTTGGACTGAGCTAAGACTTTCAGAATTGGTAACAAGACTGAACCCTTCAGACAATCCATGGCTACAACTTTCTTCAAATTTACCTACATATCCTGTATTTTCTGGAGGTTTTGTAGGTTTTCTTGCAACTATGTCCTCTTTGCTACCAATACCTGAGGATATTAGACAAGATTGAGGATCTTCAAAATTGCTAATCCCTGAACCATATGATATTAAAGATCTAGGTGAAACTGGATCCTCTCCATTCGCCCAATCATTTTGAATAACATCTGATGATCAACTTGAAATCGTAGGTGTCTCCTCTTCTACATATGAATAAAAATCTGTTGCATTAACCTGTAGTGTGACTTCTTCAAAGCGGACATGCATGGCTGCACATTCAACTCAAGTATAAGGAAATATTTCTGATTTGTTGTCAATGTGGTAATGAGACCTCAGGTATTCCAACAGGGAACTCTGAGAAGAGATACTAGAGACATGATATTTATGAGTCCACCAACAAGTTTCACTTGTTTTGTTGGAGAATGATTATGGTCATAGAAGGAATGGTGATCATCTATTACTACCCCTCCCTTCCAATCAGGTACCAAAGCCATTATTTCTTCATCAATCATTTCTACAATCTTTGTAACATCCTGATCAGCAAGGTCAAGCTCCGCAACCATTTCGCTGGCCACACTCATGGCTGTATCTCCTTCCACATCAAATGGGAAATAGATATTACGAATGTTCCCTGCAAGATGTATCAAACTTGTGACATTAACACGGGTGAAAAAATAGACTAGGGACTAGTTGATAGAAATAGCAATAGCAAATAGTCTTACAATTTACTTTGTTAGCAACATTAGGCTTCAAATCCTGCCAGCAGGTTCATGGTTTTCTAGTGAAATAAAAGATTCATTACCTTCTTACCTTTGATAGTGAAATCCATGTTGTCAGACATGCTGTCCTCTATAAAGTATGAGGGCAAAGGTACAACCTTCTGTTGTTTCTTGTTCTCATAGTGGATAGAAATCCCATTCTTGTTGTAAGGATGAAAAAAATACATGCTTTGGAGTAATTTATGTCCACCATTTTGAAAGCCTTCAATGTTAGGTTCTCTCGATAATGGGCCAAGTTCCCCTACATCATCTCTGCAGAAATATAATCTGGAAAAGGAATATTCTAAGCCATGCTCATCAGTCTGTAGAAATGGGTCCAATAAGAGATCTCTTGTAGAAAGCCTTTTGGAAACAGTGACCAAGCATTTCTCAACAAATTGTCTCACTTCAGGATCCTTCAGTTTGTACAGAGCTGCTGGCCTTTTCCCCTGAGAATCAATTTGAGAACTGGAATTCAATTACAAAATTCTTGTATAAAAAATAGCTAAGTAGGGTAGTCCCCAAGTCAGAACTCCA